>CALSCE010010723.1:12871294-12889855 GCA_943593645.1 Bovichtus variegatus
ATTTTTTTTGTGCAACCAAAGATTCTCTATTATTAAAGATACACTTCCTGTCTCCTAAGTGGGCGTGGTCTAATGTATTTCCATATTATTTTTGCTAACATAATATAACAGCTAATATAAGTTAGCTAGGGCTTTTGCGAACGTCAGTTGATGTTATCTCAAGAATTTGACGCAGTTTGACTAAAGTTAACGAGCTGTGTTGTCAGATCTCACGCAAATTTGTTGCTGAGTCAGACAAATCAGACAAATTGGTCTCAACAAAGTTACATTTCTCCTGATTTGTCCATCTGAAAAATGACATTTTAGTGTCAGAAGGTTCAGAAGATATGTGGCTTGTAAAAAAAATAGGTCCAAAATTTATCATGGAGAAAATGAGGCGAAATAATTGGTCATAATCTGTGTTCACGTTGACTTCTCCCATTGGAGTTAATAAAATCAGACAGGAAACACTATTTTTGTCTTTGAGATACAGGAAATTCTAAAGTCTCTAAGTCTCCTTTCTAAACTGTGACAACCGAAGACATTTTTCGGTGAATGTAACCCAAAGGTTACATTTAACCCTCCCCACAATTTTTCACAAAAGGATGTAAACACGGCCTGAATCACCGGTTTGCATATGTATCAAATGAAACCAGGTAACCCGGGTATATTAAGGTCTCAATGAACTATAATCAGTTTAATGAACCACAAACCACTGTGAAAGAGACAATTTGAAGTTGTCGAGCATGTTCTTTTTGTATCAGCTCGGTCTATGAAAGGGATTTTCTTCCCCCATCCTTGCGTGATGCAGAGCAAAAGAGATGAAAAACAACCACAATAATGATATTGCACAAACTCTCGGCTTCTCCCCTAACTTTCCTTGAATGTCTGAATAAAACTGAAAGGCACATTAACTTCATTGTCTCTAATTTTGTGTGTGTGTGTGTGTGTGTGTGTGTGTTCAGTACGTCTGGTCAGGTGAGCCTGTGATTAACTTGGCAGGTTTTGACGGACAGGTGACAGACCTCCAGATATGGGATTATCCTCTCCAAAACCTAGAAGTCCTCAACTACATGACCCGCGGCGACATCTCCGGGTATGTTTGTGTGTCCAGTTTTGAAGTATGTGAGCTTTCTCCAGTATTGACAAGATATTTATACAGTATATATACTGTATGTTTGGGATAATGCCCGACGAGGTTTCCATTATCAAGAATTAAAAGACAGCGGAGTCCAGGCCGCAGCCTGAAGTAGCAAGTTGAATATATATATATATATATATATATATATATATATATTAATTCCATTATCGGGAATTAATAGACACCTTGCAGCCAATCGGAATCAAGTATTCAACCAGACTATTAGTATTAACATATATGTAGTTATTATAGTTTTTAGAAACTTTTTAAATCCCCCATTTGAAAATATTATTGTTTTTTAGGCCGTACAGCGGCTCCGTCCTCACCTGGTCCCACATCAGCTACTCCCCCAGAGGAAACGCGCTGTTGGAGGACGACGCCTATAAGTGGCAGGCAGGACAGCTAATCCGCAGCAGCAGGAGGATTGGATGTCGACGAAAGGAAGAGAAGAAGTCCCGAGAACTTTCGATTTTGCAGGAGCGCAGCAGAGAACTGCTTAAATGAAACATACAGGGGCATGTGTACGAAAAGCTGTATCCTCCATTATACATTTAATAATAAAGAATTCACAATAATCAATCAATCAACAAATAATCATAAATTAAATTCAAACTACTACTGATTACTGATTTGATTACCGTACACATGTATTTACAAGACGACAAACTATTCTCAGTGACAGAATAAAATGCTAATAGATAATTCTTTACATTTTTACTAACTTGTATTTCTTATTATAAAACAATAAAGAGATGGCTGGCGAAATATCGTTATTGATTGTCATTTTATGTAACATGCAGCTCGGAGGTCAGACTCCATATTGTGCTATGAAGGAGTAGTTCAGCATTTTGGGAAATATGTTAATTTTTCTTTTTTCTTAGAGTGAGATGAGAAAAGTAAAATTGTTCTTATTTGAGGTTAAAATAACTTTGATTTTAAGTCACTTTCAGCTCAGTACAAAACCCTTAAGCGCTGTTTATCAGCATATCAGCTCATTAGAATCCACTGTGACAGCACTTTATATAACAGTAGTATTTACTAAACCAGTTTTTTTTCAATTTAGCTGCTATTACACTTTATTATAACATTATAATCCTTAAAAATGTAATTGTAATTCCCAGATTTGACTCTGAATGCATTTTAAACACACGTTTGCATATTTTAAAGCAGCAATAATCTTTATTTTTTTAACAATATACTGTATCAAAAGACAATATGAAAGGGGTCGCTCGTAGTGATGAACCTCCAGAGAATAATCAGCTGAATCTGCAGCTCCCCTCTTCTCTGCAGAGCATGATAGTAAGCTTTAGCTCACTGTTTAGCTGTCCGGTAATAGTATAATAGAATACAAAAACAGTAAGGTACTGTTTCTATTACCGCTCTCATAGAGTCGTTTATAGAGAAAAAGCTATAAAACCCCACTATACAAGCAGACATAGTTAGACACTAGCTGGTGAACATTTAGCAACTAAAGAATCAGATATTTGACTATATAATTAACTTTAAAGGAGATGTGTTGCTTCTGATGCCCTTGTGACAAACTAAAATGACCGCCTTGCACCTGTATGCCTCCAATAACTGGTCAAGTTGCAGTTTACATCCATGTTTGTCCAAAATGTCGCTTCTTTATTTTATCCTATTATACATTTGTGGGAAATTGTCATATTTAGCATATGAATTCATGAGTTAAAGCCAAAAACGTGTTTTGTTAGGTCACAGTGACCTTTGACTTTTGACCACGGAAAGCTAATAATTTCATCGTTGAGGCCAAGTGGACGTTTGTGCCAAATTTGAAGAAATTCCGTTAAAGAGTTCCTGAGATATGGCATTCACGAGAATGGCACGAACGTACAGACGGAGAGTCATGCGTACGGAAAACCCGCAAAACATAATAAAAAATGAAAACAACAAAAATCAATTATTGCAGGTTTAAAAATCATTATGCACAAATAACACACATTCATAAAGGATGACCCCCAGTGTCTCTCTGTATAAAACAGGCAACAGAATCCATTAAAATTGAAGCCGTCTGTTTAATGACAAAATAGCCACCACGGTCAAAGTTATCAGCTATTACTGTCGGTGCAGAAAAACAGAAAATAATAATTACAAAAATACAATCGATGATCAGAACCAGAACCTGAAAAACTCCCCTCAGATTTTATTCTCACAGCAGCCTTTTAGAAAATTTGGTCAGATACTACAATAAATACATAATACTGAACCACTGCTAACAGCTAGCTGGGAAGCTAACTAGCTTACTTAGCTTACAGTACAAGAACTTAGCTAACGTTAGCTAGTGCAAGCTTACAACACTATAGCTTAGCTACGGGCTTAAATATTAAAATATTAACTATAATCTTCCTGATTCTTGGAGGATGTTTCTTTGTGAACAGCTAGCTGGGACGCTAACTAGCTTACTTAGCTTGCAATACAAGAACTTAGCTAACGTTAGCTAGTGCAAGCTTACAACACTATAGCTTAGCTACAGGCTTAAATATTAAAATATTAACTATAATCTTCCCGATTCTTGGAGGATGTTTCTTTGTAACATGATTTCACTTTTAAAAACATGTTAATTCAACAGACACGAAGCTACTGACATTAGCTACTAGCTGGGAAGCTAAATAGCTTACAACAGTACAAGAACTTAGCTAATGTTCCCTAGTGCAAGCTAACAATAGCTAACATTAGCTTCAGGTTCAAATATATAAAATATGTATACTATTCCTCTTGATTCTTGGGAGTCTAATTGTTTGGAACATGTTTTTCATGTCTTTCATACTCGGTTAGCAGGAGTTGTGTACTGAAGAGCTAGCTAAACTGCCCAAATGTTCAAAATGGCCACTGCGTGAATGTTTTTTTGTAATACTTTTTCAAGCAATGTCATAAAATATACTCAGCAATAAGTATATTTCAACAAGGTTCAAGTTACAATAAAGGGAACATAAGACTCTGATATACAGCTTTTAATTTGCTTACAAAACAAAACAAAACAAACTGTAGGCCATCATGTGAAAACAAGACCAATGTCATGACTTTCCTTGTAACGCTTCTTATCAATACTTTTATTAAAACTGTCGTACTTCAGGCCGTCAACAGTGGTTTAGTAGTAGTGGCTTAAAAACAAAAACAGTGACAGTGTCAATGGAGCAAAATATGTGTAGCGATGCAACAGCATAGGCATGTATTAGCTTACGTTGACATTTTGAAGATGGAGCGTTTTATTCATTTGATGTAACAATGGATCCAAATATTTTGACAGAAAAAAATGCCTGGAAATTGTTTGCATTAAATGTTGAAAATGGTCACAAGGTAATTTAGCTAACCAATTGAGCTGGACAGCTACCCAACAAACTAACAAGATATTATACTGTTCACTGGCAAAGACTGCACGTAAGGAAACAATCTCATTGAACAGCCTCGTTTGTACGTCACGGATAATACGTGAAAATCTTAATTTGGCCCGATTGATACCTCAAGTACGGATTCTACCAATAACATGTCTTGGAAATATTGGATTCAGCTGTTGGGTAAACCATGAATACATTGTTATCATTCTGGCAGTGGTGGAAATTGACCAAGTACATTTACTCAAATACTGTATTCAAATTAAAATGTTCAGGTACTTGTACGCTACTTGAGTATTTCCATTTTCTAATACTTTACACTTACACACTACAATTTGGAGGGTAATATTGCACTTTTTACTCCACTACATTTATTTGATACCTCGAGTTACTTTGCAGATTCAGATTAATAATACAAAATATAATAAATTGTGTATTATTACAAGTTAAGATAAGACGTTATTGATTGCTGGGGGTGAACTCACAAGCTAACCAGCAGTATATAAAGTAATTAAAAATTAACTCAATGCTTTACAAGTGGCAAAGTTAAAGTGATGATTACATATGAATTGATTAATAATTATGATCCAATATAATATACAATATTGTGAGCCATTCTGAATAATGGGTACTTTTAATTTGGTGAAATGTTGTAGTATTTCTACACTGTGGCTACTTTTACTTAAGTCAAAAATAGACGTACTTCTTCCACCAGTTTTAAAACTTTCTTTTTTTTTTTTTTTTTTTACCTCAACTGTAATTTAGCAGTTATTTTAAATCACAATCTCTGAGGTTTTGCGCTAAATTGTCCAATATCAATGTTTTCTTGGAATAGGGTCTCTTAATTACATCATAATCACATTTTATGAGTTTTATGATGTTTTCAGGATCAGTAGAAATGCTTAAACTTTACATTTTCAGTGTCTCTTAGCAAATAAACTACAAATTCAAAATGTCAAGGTGTCTACAATAACATTGTTATTAGCCTAAAAATGTAAATTAACATTTTATGGAGCAATTATTATTTATATCTCTGCATTTAGTAAGATATATGTTGTAATAACAAAATAATTAATGTACATCATCATTTCTGGGCCACCATTTCACTTTACACCATTATGTACAAAACTCTTAATTCTCTACAGAGTGGATTATGAGAATAGCCCTCCATAAAAAAAATTAAAAATTGTTAAAATAAGTAGTTGTTTTTCTTTACAAATATAAAACTTACATGGTTGCCCAACAACCAGATGTCACAGGTTTTTTCCAAACAGCACATAGTTATTTTTCTTTACAATTATGTGCTGAACAAAGCATTTATACAACATTTGTTACATGAGGGCTTAAAGGAAAAGAAAAAACAATCCAGATGTTTGACAAGAGGTCCTTGTAACATTTTCAAACAAGTGATATTTTTGAAATGCAAACATCAAATACCTGTATGTACCACTAACTACACCTTCAGAAAATGCTAATAACTTGTCATTTACACCTTGAAAATACAAATTACACCAATAAGTTAAATGACCTGTTATTGCTGTCATTATAAATGTGTTTTGTTAATTTTTTTACATTGTTACGTGTCCAGGAATGTTCATGACGTTGAATGATTTTAATTTCAAAAACCAAATTATGATATTGTATGTTTTGGACCTTTAACTTCAATATGTAAAACTTTAGCCAGCTGCTAGATCATTTTAAACAATTTTAATAAATGACCGAAGTCACATTATTCCTTTCTCAATGTCCAAGTTTTACAAAAGAAAATTTAAAACAGATTTGATTCTGAAAAATGTCGACTGAAACACTGAAATGACCTGAAACCAATGAGAAATCAATCCAAAAATGAAAAGTCTGAAGTGGATTTATGTAAATCCAACATAATTAGTTAATAAATAAAACATGCAGCGAAATGATGCTTTTAAAAGACCCCGCAGTGCTAATTATCCCTTTATTAGAATAGATTTTCTATTTTTTTTTTGTATTTTCTCTGTGACTTTGTAGATTTTTAGTTTAGTTTGAACAATGCATCTGCGTAGTCCAGAAAACATTTAAAAACAGACTTCAACCCTATTTTTATTTTTATCTTTATCCGAAGGCAACATAGAGGTTTCTCAAGAGTTTCTCTTCAGCAGATTCAGTTTAGTGTAAGAACAAACATGGAGCAGCAGCTCTTATTATCTTTACAGGACGCTCTCACTCCTGTACAGTAAGGCACCAGCATCAATTTAATCCAAATAAAAAAGATCATTTAAAACAAAGCTAGCTGTAGTGTTTGTTTAATGCACACAAGCCTTTTCCTCTGACACTATCTATTTGGACTTTTTTTCTGTCATTTTTCACAGTTATGTTCAGGCGGGACTAAAGTGAGAGCTGCAATTTGTCTTTGCCATGAAACACTATCACTCAATAAAGATGGAAGCACATTTTTGCCAGAATTTTCTTTCTCTAAATATTAATGGTAAACCAAATTCCTGACAAACAGAGTCATTATCAGGACTTAGTAAATAATTTTGACTTGCTAAATCAAAAAATAATGACAGTCAATATGACTTAGATCAAAAATTATGACTTTAAATTAAGTCAAGATATAAATGTATCGAGTCCAATTTGCAAGATTAAAAAAGGAAAATTACAGGATACCAAATTTAAATCTGTTTTACAGTCAAAATTGTGATACGATATCAAAATGACAAGATACTATCTTTAAATTGTGACTTTTAAAATCAAAATCATCAAAAAGCCAAAGATTAAATCTATTTAATCAAAATGATACGTCCAAGTCAAATCTAATAATTTAGATTTACCATGGTTATTACTTTTATCATTCCTAACCCCCCCCCCGCCCTGTTCCTGGCAGAAATGGGGCTTCCATATTTGGGTTTACAATTTTTGCCTAGATTTGTTTAATGTCTATAAATACGTCTGCGTTTAAAATGCTGTACAAGTGTTAATTACAACTGAAAAACAGGAAAAATGCTTAACTTTCTTATTCCGATAAGTGATCACTGCAGCAGATTGTTATTGGGAGCCGGACTGTTTGTGAGCTTATGAAACATTTTTTAAGGCTAAATTAAACTTGCCAAAAAACATGAAAATCAGGCGTCAGATTTACGGCCAAATTTTCATCCAGAATGTTTTTTTTTTTTTTTTTTTTTAATACATATACTTCTTTGTTTGTGAAAACATTCCATAAAGGAAAGCAGTATTGCATGTTTTCAAAAGACGTTGGAAAAGATTTCAATATAAAAGCACATCTCTGACAGGAAAAGAAAAAAAAAAAACACTAACAGAAGAAATATATTAGAAATGATAAAAAATGATCACTTCATGTCAAATAGATTAAATACAAAGTCAAAGCTCTTATATTGTAAATCCGAATTTTGTCTTCATATCTTAATTTTATATCCAAATTTGGACTTATCTCAAAATAATTATTTCCAACCTAAAATGTTTTAATTTAGAAGCCAAAATTTAGACTTAGTATCTCATAATTCAAAATATAAAAACTGAAAAGTCTCGTAGTAAATTTGAATTAGTCGCTCATAATGTTGACTTAAAAAAAAAAAACATTTTAAGTTAAGTTTTACTGAATATCTCATATTTGTGATTTCCGATAAGTATTAAAAATATCTTTTCTAACATTTCATCTGCTTCTTGGCGAACATGGCTCTCCATAGTTTCACAGTCCGGCGGGTCAGGTGACACAGCAACAGTGTCACACAAGTTTTCAGAAAAATACAAATATAATGACAACTCACACCAAGATTTCTGAACATTTCAGGACAATTTTGAATTTTTCCCTCAGACTGTAATGAGTTACACAAAGATCATGTGACATGGATGCGATTGGCTCCTGAGCAAAAACAAAAAATTTTTTACTGCATTGACAGTTATTACAGGGACGCTGGTGCTTAATGCTCTGTGTTTGTGTTTTTAATGGAAATATTGTAGTTAGAATTGAATTATAAAGCACTGCTTGGCTCTGCTCAGCTCAGTTTGTTTGCATAAAAGCGTGTGCGTGTGTGTGCTTGTGAGGGAGAAGGGCACACTGGTCCAGTTAGCGATGAAGTGCACTTCTTTTAAAAACTTATTTTTTTGTATTTATTAAAATGGATGAAAAACTCCAAAGTCAGTTCCGCTGGACTACAGCAGCCCATCGTCACATTTAAAAAAAGTCAAAATTAAAAACGTAAAAACGCTGAAGGTCAAAGGTCACCTGGGTTCACCTTCCTGCTCTTACCTTCAAGGTGACAAATCCTTCCGCACACAGGCCACCGAAGACTCAGATGAAGCTCAGGTACTGAGCTGCATGCTGCAAGAGCAAAGCTGTGACGAATCCAGCGCTCCTTTCTTTACTTATTGATGTCTCTGTGACTGTAATTGCTGTTTCACCTCCTCAAAACTCTTCAGGAGTTTGTCGGGCGGCGTGGCTTCGTCCAGCTGGTCGTTTGAACGCCACGCGATCACCGAGACGTGAGGGACGGTCTGAATCCCACCGAGCCGCCACAGTAGCAGAATGAGAGAATTTCTTTTTTTAAAATACAACTGAAGTTGGATGTATATTTTGGGAAACAAAAATACACTGTGTGCTTTCAATGTTAGACCAGAACAGATCCTCAAACTGGGGCCCCGGTCTGAGTTAACTGGGGGTCCCTCCACCTGGGAGCAAACTGGGAGGAGACCCACTATCCCCCAAACTTTAAAACAAGCTCAAACTGGGGTTAGAGTTGCAGAGCGAGGGGTTAGAGGTCATGGTGTGGGGGGCTTGTGGAGGATGCCCTGCAGGTCATCTGGTAAGGCCAGGATGACGGCCTCAATGTGGGCCCTCAGTTTGGCCACCGTCCCCGGACGCACCGGGAGCTGCTCCTTCTCCGCCTGACTCTGAGAGCAAATGAATAAATGAATGCACGTCATTAGTTCTTATTTTAAATCCACAATGACACACTCATATGAGCTTTGGGTGAATTTTGTTCTGACCAGTTTATCTTTCAGCTTCAGAACCAGATCAACCGTCTCCACCTCCGAGTGCATCTGGACTCTCTGCTGCAGATCCTGCAGACAGAAACAGACAAAGGATGAGACATTTCCAAGCCTAATGAAATGATAAACTCTGAATGAAGACACCCCGACTGTCAGCACAGACAGGTGTCACGATTTGATTTAACTTTCAATTTTTAAAAAGGTCATGATTCGATTTTTAATTTAAACTTTTTTTTTTTTTTATTTCAGCACTGACGGCAACGCCATTGTTAGACCAGTGCTTCTCAACCTGGGGGCTGTGAGATCATTTCTGGGGGTCACCAGAGGGTTGTGGAGAAATTTTTTTTTTTAAATAAATGAATAAAAATAACATATCTTAGACTGGAGAATGTTTTTGTTTTTTTTCTTTGGACGCGCGTGCAAGTAGTCGGGGGTGGAGAGAAAAAAAAATAAATACTGGGAGAATCTGTGATCCTGCTTCTGATTCTGATGATCGAAATCGAAGGTTAATTTCAATCTATTTTGTTTTATTTCTAAATGGTGACACCCCTACGATCCACACAAACTCTACAAGTGATGGTACACTTTGCGGCAAAATGTGTAAGAAGTCTGAAGTATCAGTTGGTATTTCGAGGTTTACAGAATCACTCTGACTGTGTGCGATCATCATCACCCTACCTCCCTCCCTTCCTCCCTCCTCACCTCCTCACACAGTGCCTCAAGGTGCAGAGCCTCCAGTTTCTGGGTCATCTCTCTCCTCCTGTTGCGGAACCAGCCGTCAAAGTTGGGAGACTTGAGGAAATTCCTTCAGACGCAGAGAAAAACCAAACATGATGCTCAGGATAATGTGCAATAATGTGTTACTCTGCCATCGTCACTCACCGCCGATGTTTCATGTTAAGAGCCTGACATTTGAGCCTAAATTATGATCAAATATACTTTAAAAGAAGGGAAATTGTAATAAAAGGCTTGTCTTAATATGATAAAAGTCTCTCTGCAGTTTCCCTGAAGTCATGGTGTTTTACAGTATAAATATGTAAAATAGTGTTTAATAATACATCCAGAGACACAAGGTTACAACAAGAAAATTACTTTGTGTGTGTGTGTGTGTACCTATAGAGTCCTATCCAGTCTCCCTTCAGTCTGGATGTGAGCTGAGGTCCAGCTTTCTCCAGCGTCTTCATGAAGTCCTGCTGGATGAACGGTCGCAGTTGAGGAGGACTCTTCCAGGGACTGATGGACTTCTGGAGCGGCATCAGACTGGCCACGTACCGCTCCTGTGACACACAAAGACACACACGCACACACAAACACACACTTAAATCATTTCAGAATCTGATTTTTGGTGCATAATAATAACCATAGTAAGAAAAAAGAAAAGAAAAGTACTTTAAAAGTCAAAAATCATAAAAAATGACAATACAAAATATGTGAAATAATCAGTTTTTACACCTACTTTTTGACAAAGACAACAACTAAGCAGCACCGTGTCACTATGAGACAATAACACCTTCAAACGTAAAGATAAAATAAAAATGATTGGTCGTTACCAGTGGAATGATGAAGCTCTGTGTCAGTTCTAAGAAGTAGCGTCGAAGAATTGCATTTTGGGCCGCTGAGGGTCTCTTCTGTTGAACACCCTGAAAAAACAAAAAAAAACAAAAACATAATTATCTAATATTAAGCTGCTCTCATATTTGTGGATGAACATTTCCACATATTGTAGCAAACAACCAGCGATGTTGGGGAGCAGTGAAGCTAATAGTTTAGTACATTTCTCCGATATAAAAAGGTAAAGATGCATTTTCAAAGACTTGTATATGCTATAAATCCAGCGCAACATGACATACAAAAGCACTGAAAAGGCTCAAAGATGAAAAAGGATGACTCCGATTTGTTGAAACCACCATAAAATGGTAAATAAAAATATTACCCAAAACAAAATCCAGCCTTTAAAGCAATAGTAAACAATAAACAGTAAAATAAAGTTGTGTGCAGCACGTTGAGGAGAAGACTCGGTCTTACCTTCTGAAGCTGTTTGATGATTTCTTCATCTTTGTTGAGATACGGCTTATATGCAGTGTACACACCTGCAACACACACACACACACACACACACACACACACAGATCAAGAAACTGACAGTGTACTGTGACTCAACAGTTCCCCCTGGTGGAGAATCTGCTGACACATAAATGTAAATCTAGTGAGTGAGTTGCACACTGAAGTGCTTCACATTGAAAACTAAATATTTATACTGACAAATGCTTAATATTCTCAATTTGTGTTTACCGGGTTTAGAGTCCAGAGTTTTGAGGTTTTTCAGTTTCTTGACTTTCATCTGCTTGGCCATCTCTCCTGCAAGGAGCAGACAGAGGAAAAGATCAGGCAGGTTTACTATTGTTTTACTATTATATAGGATGTTTTTGGATTAATGTTACTGCTGCATTAATGTGTTGGTTGCATGCATGTATCCTTATATATTATTTGTCTTTGTTGACACTTAGGTTTCTTTATGCAGAAATTGAAAAGGCGCACAAAAAGAGGTGGATGTAAACGCTCATATTTTCTATAAGATCTTGATATGTTTGCATCTCTAGAAAGTCGACTTTTAGGAGCTCATAAACAGCCTGTTTTCAGTTAGGCTTTTTAAAGACTTTATTTAGCTTAAGGAGGAGGAGAATCTTCACTTAAAGAACACTTCATCCTTCAGGTTATCTGAAACATTAAACATCACCACATTTGGAGATACAGGGCAGAGTATAATTAAGTACATGTACAGGGGCTTCCACATACTGGTGTACATCTCCGAGCTTATTTGTGAGGCTGAAGTTGCTTTCGTAGTGGACTGCATCGCATTGTAAGGTCATGAGATTTGACTGTTATTAATAAAAAAACATATTTGACTAGTAGCGGTTTCATCTACCTGCTTGCTTCATGTCTCCAATGCGGATTATGTGCGGCCAGTGCTGCAGGGTTTTAGCAAAGAAGGGATTGGTCACTCCCAGAATGACTGATGGCCTGTAGAAAGAGAGAGAAGAAATTACTTTACAATTATTAACTTAGACAAATACTAACAAATCTCTATGGATATTTACAGGAACATTTAAAAAAAAAAGTTTCCACGAACAAGA
Source organism: Bovichtus variegatus (assembly GCA_943593645.1). Lineage (NCBI taxonomy): Eukaryota > Metazoa > Chordata > Actinopteri > Perciformes > Bovichtidae > Bovichtus > Bovichtus variegatus. The sequence continues at coordinate 12,883,882 of CALSCE010010723.1, forward strand.
CGCTAAATTTCTACGATCTTAAGTCTTTCAGGGGGTTGGATGCGTCTCTCTTTCTGGAAGTTAAAGTCTAACTTCTGACTGTTAGAACATTTTAACACTGTGACCAACACTGGAAGACAACTGCACATTCAGCAGATCTAGATGGTAACTGCTGTCTCGTCTTTACTCACGGAGCCTGCGTCCTGGTGGTGTACTCCTTAAACTCGCTGTCGTGGATGGTGAAGTACGGCCGGAAGTCGCTGCAGTAACGCAGAGGAGAGATACAGCTGCAAAGAGAGAGACAAAAATAAACTTTAAATCTGAATTTAATATGTGAAATTATGCATTTAACTGAATTAAAGCGATAAAAACTGTTTTCTAGTCATTATCCAGGACTATACCAATGACCTCGCTGACTCACCTGACCAACGCTAGCACCGTATCTGACGACTCTGCTGGCGACGGCGCCATGACGACAAGCGCTTCCCCTAGCAACACCAACTCCCACAGCATCTGGATGTGGAAGAAGACCGGGTAGAAACACCTGGGGGGGGGACAGAGAGAGAGAGAGACAGAGAGGGAGAGAGAGAGAGCGAGAGAGAAAGGGAGACAGAGAGAGAGAGACAGACAGACAGAGAGAGAGAGACAGAGAGACAGAGACAGAGAGAGAGAGACAGACAGACAAACAGACAGAGAGAGAGAGACAGAGAGACAGAGACAGAGACAAACAGACAGAGAGAGAGAGACAGAGAGACAGAGAGAGAGAGACAGAGAGACAGAGAGAGAGAGACAGAGAGACAGAGAGAGACAGAGAGAGAGAGACAGAGAGACAGAGAGAGACAGAGAGACAGAGAGAGAGAGAGAGACAGAGAGAGACAGACAGAGACAGACAGAAAGAGAGAGCGAGAGAGAAAGGGAGAGAGAGAGAGAGACAGACAGACAAACAGACAGAGAGACAGAGAGAGATATTTAGAGTGGGAACAACGCGGCCTTCTTCCTTACCAAAAAGCTTAATGGGGACACAGATGTCTATTCACTCTGTTTAAACCTGTGTTTCTGAACAGTGTCAGATACAGATCAGGCTGCACTCATATTATTAATATTACACTATTTGTAGTATTAGATTTCGGTGGTGGCTGCGCAGGATTGTTTCTGACTCATGTGATCCAAACACGTCCAATAGCTCCAGAGCAGAAGTCCAAAAGTCACAATTTATTGAACAAAGATTAAAAACATGTTGTGAATTTTGGAAATGATTACATGCAACACATTTTTAAGGTCAATCCATATTTGGTCCAAAAACAGCATTTTTACTGCGGTCAAACAACCGTTTGCTCTCCCGCTTGATACACTTTTTATTTTATTTTTTATAAAACACAGTGACTAATTTAAATCAGATGAATCACTTTCTTCAAATAAGGCGTTAGGTACTAAAGTTTTTTAGTTATTTTTATTTCAGGACGATGACGTCATGACATCTGAAGTTTGATTTGAAAACTTCAACAGAAGCTTTGAATGAGAAAAGTTGACATTGGTTACATGTGTATGTGGAGAAGTGAAACACGGTGCAGGTCTCACCTGAAGAGGTCGACTTCATGGATGGTTGGGAGCACGATGGACACCTGACTGTCACTCTGAAAACACAGACACACTCTTTCAGTCAGTAATCACGTGTCCAGTGCATGTTCACACACTTCATGCAAAAAATACCAAATGTTGAATATATTTTTTTATTTTTTCCAAATGTTTTACTTAGAAGAGCCTCCTGTGTGTGTGTGTGTGTGTGTGTGTGTGTGTGTGTGTGTGTGTGTGTGTGTGTGCGCGTGTGTGTGTGTGTGTCTTTGTCTGTGTTCACCTGGGCGGACTGGACCAGCTGTGATGTTCCTGGTTTGTCGTAGCTGGTTGGAATGCGAACCTGCAGCAGCACAGATTCAACACAATCACATTTTGAACAATAATCATCAATTAATCACATATATCACTCAGAATATTAACTTTAAACTGCTTCTGATGGCTTTAGTCTAACATTTAATGATCACGTACACGTCATGGGTATTATATTACTTGTTTAGCGATCCAAAATATTCAAGTTCAAGTTATTTCTATTGTCATGTACACAACAATAACTGTGAAGCAGTTGTTGGTCAATGAAATCCTTAGATCTCTCTCCAACTCTGCTCTTTTTATTTTTTTTTTTAAGATAAAATCACATGAGCGGAACAAAATCTAATTAGAATCTAAACATAAAATAGTGCAGCCGCTAAAATAAATGAATATATTTGAAAATAAAATAGAAAAGATACATTTGAAAAAAGATAAAATAAACAAAAATGTAATAAAATAGTGCAGCAACTAAAATATAAATATAAAATATAAAGTAAAAAAAAATAAAATAAACTAGTGCAGCAGAAAAAATGAAATATATAAATATAATATAAAGTTAAAAAATAATTATATAATTAATATATATATATATATATATATATATATAAAGTCAAAAAGATCAAACAAATAACAAGAGTGCAGCAGCTAAAATATATGAATATAATATAAAATCAAATTAAAATAAATTAAATATGTCAAAAAAGATAAAAATACACAACAAACAAATATCAAAATAGTGCAGCAGCTAAAATATATGAATATAATATAAAAACAATATATAAAGTCAAGAAAGACTAAATAAAAAATGTAATAAAACAAGTAAAATGCAAAGTGTGGAGGGGCTCTGGACGTGCAGTGGACACAGTACATTGCATTGTAAAGTGGCTGGCTTTGGTTGTGTCCCATTGATAACAACACACTTCACATATCAGAACTAAAGCTTCAGAAAGTCTGCAATGTACCTTTAAAAGAAACACAATTAGCTTTTCTCCCAAAGGACATGTTGACTTACCAAACACAGGTGTAACTGATTAATTAATAACGGCTGCTTCCCATTGAAGCTGCTGCAGCACCTGTGCTTTACCTGCTGTGACAAGTCCCAGTGAAACGCCTCCACTTATTGATTTGTGCATGCGTGTGTGTGTGTGTGTACCTTGATGACCACGCCCATAATTGGAAGCGTGAGGATTCGTCCAGGATGGGGCGTCGGCCAGCGGTCTATGTCATTACAAGCTGTCAATGAAATACACAGACAACAGCGATCTGAATTAGATTGACTGAAAGTAAGAAAGTAAATAACGTTAATCTACACTCAGTTTATTAGGTACACATCTAAAAGTAATGCAGTACTTTCATGAAGTTATAATGTTTATTTTACTGGGAGAATACAGATTCAGTTTTAGTTAAAACTTTTTGGAGGTGTTGAGTGAGAAGTTTATAAATCACTTTTTTTTAAAACTGTAAAAAAGTTTACAGACAGACAGACAGAGAGAGAGAGAGAGACAAACAGACAGACAGACAGACAGAGAGAGAGAGAGAGAGACAAACAGACAGACAGACAGAGACAGAAAGGGAGTGAGACAAACAGACAGACAGACAGAGAGAGAGAGAGAGACAAACAGACAGACAGACAGAGAGAGAGAGAGAGAGAGAGACAGACAAACAGACAGACAGACAGACAGACAGACAGACAGACAGACAGACAGACAGACAGACAGGTATTTAGACTCACCAGCCTCCAGACAGGGTTCCTGTTTCTCGAAGTATTCTGGAGCCATGATCTTCAGCAGCGAGTGGAAGAAGGTCACGTAGGGCAGTTTACTGATCAGGACCAGAGACTGGGAGAAATAAAACCTACATTTTTACTTGATAAATGACTTTAATGATTACTTGACAAAGATCTTTACATATTATAAGCGTGAGTGTGTAACGGTAAAACATTTTATGGTACGATAACCATCTCAGAAAATATCTCTGTATACATTATTACACTATTATTATTATTATTATCATCATTATTATTATTATCAGTTTCAATGATCCTTAAAGGATTGAGAACAGAACATGTTATATAACTAAAGCGTGTTAGTTTACATGTTAGCAGCACTATAGCATGTTAAATTGTCTACTAAAAACTACTAAATAAAAAATAACATCAAATTCCACAAAGTATGGGAATATTTTTTATTTTTATTTAAAGAAGTTGATGGATGTAAAGGACTGGGATGACCAGTCATAGAAAATAACAACTCTATATATTTTTTTGTTTTTGTAACCACAAGAGTTACAAAATTTCAGGTTTTTTTCAATACCATAGATAAACAAATGTTCAAGGTATGATAAAAGTGAATTTTGATATACTGTGATATGACTATTTTACATTTTGGCGACTAATTTCTTTTTGTATATTGATGGTTCTTCGTATGTTTGGCGAGTTTTCTGTGCGTTGAAGTTGAACTGCAGTCTGACACTGACCTTCTGGAAGTATCCTCTCTTCAGGGATTTGTCTCGCACCTGACGGAAGTACACGTAACCATAGTAATGGCCCTGTTCCCTCTGCAACACACACACACACACAGACACACAGACACACACACACGTTTTATATCACTACACCAGCCGACTCCGATGTAAACACTGCTGCATGTTTCGTGCGTGCCTCCTCACCTTCAGACAGGGCGGTGCGTCCCGGTCGGTGGTTTCCAGGAAGCAGCCGAGCGACGACTTCCTGTTGGAACCTTGGCGGAAGCGGAAGCAGAACTGGGTGTCGCCAAGGCAACCTGGAAACACAGCAGAGTGATGGGGTTACCATGGGAACACACTGCCTGGGTAGTGGGATTAGGAACTTTGTCATTTATATATACACTTCGTATGCAAGTCATTTAACACAAACTAAAGAAAATAGAAAAAAATATATAATTTAACTCTATTTTCTATGGTAAGAAAAATATTTTTGTTCTTTAGTTTGTGTTGAATGACTTCCATTTGCTAAAGACTTTTAATCTATTTTTAATTCAGGATTATTCCCTCTGTATTTGCTGGGAGGAAATAATTAACTACAAAAGTCACAGACCTATTAAAACTGTTGCAAAGGTTGATATGTTGCTTTGATTTAAATGTATTTTTCTCTGATTTTAACTGTGCACCAGTCAGCTCTTGTCAGTATCTTCCTGGTTTCCTCCTGGTTTTTGAACAAACAGGAAGAGGAAGCAGATAAAAAAAAATAGGAAGTGCCCAGTGAGTCACCAACCGGCCTTTAACCCCCACATGACCTCGGCACATCCTCCAGCAGACACACCAGAAGAGCGTGAGAGAGACAATTTCAGTTTTAAATAACACACACACACACTTCAGCTCAAACTATAACAATTACACACACACACGCACAGCCAAGAATCCATGACGTCATACAGTCGGGTTGCGTTAGAGACCACCCAGCATGAAACAAGCAGATAAACCAGAGCTCTGATTCTCAGTCTAATTGACAGCACCGGCTCCAAATGCTCTTCATTTTATTTGTGCGTTTCTATTAACTTCAATGAGCGTGTAAGTCACTGCATCTGACTCTGACCGTCTCTAATGCACGCTGAAGACCTTGTTAGCTAAATGGAAGCAGTGAAGAGAAGAAGAATTTACTTTATCATCACAGAAGGAAAATAATAATTATTATTTTTATAAAATCACAAAATGTCTGATTTATTCATATTTTTGGATTGACTCCGCTTCGCATAGGGCCAAAAATATTTATTATTTAACCCTTTATATAAATAAATATATTATATATATATATATTATATATATATAAAAAATAACAGTGTTTTCAATACAGTATCACAAAACATAACATACTCAAGTGTAGATATTTTCTTGCACCCCTACGTCTGATGTGGATGGAAACACCCTGTGATTAAAGCTGAGTCAGCTCTTTAACCTCAGTCCCTGTTTCACTCGAGTACAGCGACACTACAAATCATGTGCCACTACTCCCTTTGTGAATATACTGAACTTTATTGATAATTTCCCCACAGTAACAAGAGTCAAAGTAGACTGAAGACAAATGGTGCCAGCTCTGATCAAGGTGAGAGACTGAATTATTGGCAACACACAGAGA
>CALSCE010010723.1:12895560-12910374 GCA_943593645.1 Bovichtus variegatus
CGGTCAGTGTGTTCGCCGCTCAGTCCTTGTCCCGTCCTTCACGCTGGTATATTTGTAGCAGACTGATAATGAGTCTGATCCCAAAGTGAAGCCTGCCTCGGCCCCTTCAGGCCTCTCAGGCCTCTCAGACCTGCCAAGACCTCCTGCGGGAGCACGTGCTCATATGTACAACCTTAAAATGTTAAAGGAACTTGACTTTTTCCTCCTTCCAAGAGCTGCGGTAACTAAGTACATTGACTCAAATACTGCACTTAAGTATAATTTTGAGGTACTTGTACTTTACTTGAGTATTTCCATTTTCTTCAACTTTATACCTCCACTTCACTACATCTCAGAGGGAAATATTGTACTTTTTACTGCACTACATTTATTTGACACTTATAGTTACTTTTTACATAAATAACATGATGTGTTTATATGATTCATACAAATATATAATATATATATATATATATATATATATTATATATATATATACTTTTTTCTCATTTTTAGTGTTTGCTTGTTTATTTATTTATTCTTTGTTTGTTTGTTTGTATGTTTATTTTGCTCAGTACCTTTTCTTTACTTTTACAGTTTGCTTATACATTTGCCAAGGATATGAAAGAGTTACGATGAGAAATGGTGTAAAAACAGAATGATTTTTTAAATATTCTCAATAAAAAACATTAGTGGCAAAAAGAAATCAAATTTTCAAAAATGTCAACTATTCCTTTAAATGTTCACAAATTGGGAAAAAAATAAAAATGTATCACTAATTGAGCCCATAATGTGCAGATGTATACATACTACTATAATATATTTTATTTATTTTTTAAGGAAATATTTACCTGCATGTATTTTACAGACAACTGTGCCTTAACATGAGTGGGAAAAGCACAAACATTGCAGATAAATCCAGTCTCTGCCAAGATTATGGGATCAGTTTCCCTGATCCCTGCTATAACAGCCATCTGAATCGACTCCATTTTGTTGAAAAACATTTAATATGAGTGTGAACTGTTTTAACTGAAACTGTCAATAAGTCAATTCTAAACAAAACTGCAAGAATCTTCCTGAATAATTTCATAGACTGGACCAACAGTTCAGCTGCTTGCAGCTATAATTATAATCTTTTTAATTTATGCATCTAAACATCTCAATAGTTGATTTACATTCTTATTTTACCACATTACTGTGAATCAGAATGTCTCTTCCCTTTATTTGTGCCAAAACAAAGATTGAGAACTTCTTCTTTTAGATGCACATAACTGGAAACATTAAGAATGAATTATGAATGTTTTGTGTTTTGTCTCCTGCTCAAAATGACTGAATTAAACCAAACTGAGCAGCAAAGTGATGCCTTGTGGTGTTTTATCCTCCCATACTTAACTGCCCTACTGTCTCATGCAACATTGATTTGGTCTCAGCTGTCGGTTCCCCAGAACACAGCGGGGACGTTTCTGGAGCCATAAGCAGAATTTGATCTCCTCACACGTCACCCCACCCCACCCTGCTGTCCCGGGCCGTAAATCAAGTCACCTGGATAAAACCTCATGATGGAACTGTAAAATATTGTCATTTGGTTTTCTAATTAATATACTGTCAGTGATGCTGGGAAAGCTACACTGGTGGTATTACAAATATTAAAAAGTACCGTAACACAACAACAGGTAGTTTAGATAGAAAAACAGTTTTAACGCTGCACTCCCTGAGTTTCTTAAAGCAACCGGTGGAGCCCTAAATCCCCAAAGGCTCCTTCCTTTGAGACCGACTACAATAGAAATCACAGAATTGCAGCATCGGAAAACCTCAAGAATATGCTTTTATTTTTGGCTTTTTACTGTAAAAGTGTTTGGAATTATGAAATCATAATATGGAGATAATAAAAACTGGACGGAAAGCCTTGTTTTATATTTAGCAATACTATTCCTGTAATGTATTGCTATGACATTTGTAATATATCGAAATAGTTAAGATATGTAAACACAAACTTTACGCTGTTGTAGCTCTAGGAAAAATCTAATAAAAGTTCATTGTCATGTGTTTTCTATTTCCTGTTCTTGATGACAAAGGCCTGGTGTCTGAGGTTAAATAGTGGGCATTTTTTATATTGTTGACATCCAGCAATATGGACCAAAATCAGTTATATCTTCAGTTATTATTGTAGATAATTGTATGATATGGTTTTCATTAAGATGTGACGTCCATATCAGTTATATGTTCATCCTCATAATCAAAATACCTTATTTTATCCAAAATACTTATTGTATAGATACATGCCTGAAAAGAAAAGCATTAAACAAAGTATTAAACTAATTTAGAAAATAAGATTATTAAACAAGTTTAAGTCATTTTACTTTCTAAATATCAAGGTATGGTTTTATGTATTGTCCTTTAATGTAGATTTGTTAAGTCATCATTTTGATTTTATGTCTCAAAATATTGATTAAGAGAGTACAAATTATAACTCATAGCCTTGAGTATTTTTCTTTTCATAATTTACAACTTTTCATTAATTTCTTTCCTGGCAGAAATGAGCTTTCATAGAATCAGTTTGAACCAAACTAACTGCATATATTTTAATGTGAAATCAAAACTACAAGATCTTAAATATAACAAATTAGAGATGAAAATTGTTACAAACAATTATAAAATAAAGTCTTTAACGTAATATGCCTTTAGTAATGATAGATAGATTTATGAATCCTTTTTTTACATTTGTTTATGCTATATAACGTTATTATTGTTATTATGCTTTGTCTGTACATATGTGCATGTACATGATATGTGTAGAGGTGCTAAATAAAACATATGTAATACTTTCTGTTTTCATTTTTTATTTGTTTATCTAAAGAATCCTGCAAGCACTTTTCTTTACTGATATAGGAAACTGTTCCAATTCCTTTGCTCAGATTGCACAAAATGACGCTATGATGTTGGATGTTAAAGAGACTGTGTGTCAATGCAAATCCCACTGTTCTGGTTGCATAATAAAAGAAAAAATTTTTGAAAACTGAGTATCGCAATACATTAAATCATAACCCCTGTGTCATAATACATATCTGCAGATTCTTGCCAAAACACAGCCCTAGCATCCATAGGCCTAATAAAACATGTATTGTTTATTTAAAATAATATACAATGTGTTTGATTAGAACTAGATCTATGAATGATTCTAGATTTAAAATGTGTTGAAATATGAAGCGTTTTGTAAAAATAATAATAAGAAAAAAGAGGTTTTATGTCATGATCATTTCATGAAACTTTCTCATGGACCCCCTGGCAGAGTGCCACAGACCCTGGTTGTCCCCGGACCCCACTTTGAGAATAACTGATTAATGAGCTCAGCGGTCGGTGAGTGGAGTTGATGTGACTCGGGCCGTGAACGCACCCCGCCTGTCTGCTCTCTAGTTACAGTATGGCGGCTGGGACTTGCGGAGGAGGACAACTTCTTCTAGATTCCTTCCAGAAAACTGTAGGAAGGCGACGGCTTTAACTGAAAACTACCTCGGCAAACACCGACGACGAGAGCGCAACTTGTGGCTTTAACGGACGTTTTTTTCCCTGGAAGATAATCGGGCTGGTGTGATGCGTGAGGAGGACCCGCAGTCAAGAAACTCCCCTGATTTTTCCGCGTCTGACTGTCAGTTAGCCGGCTAGCTGCTCGGTTAGCTCACCACCTTCATGCTAACGTTCGCTTGCAGGGCTCCGTAGTAGCCAAAAGGCGGGCTAGCTTGCTGCTTTTATTTGCTCCAGGAGACAGGGATGGCATTTCGCCTCCATCCGGTAAGCGAACTGGTTGAGAGGGGTGGGGAGAAAACATTTGAGGACCTGGTTGATAAAGTTTGTCAGCACTCATTAGCCTAGCCTAGCCTAGCCTAGCTTGTTGGTACAACGCCAGAAAACGTTGGCCGAGAGCGCTTTACCAGTCCACTAGTGAGCTAGCCAATTAGCATTTTAGTTGCACAAGAAGACCTGCTAATCCCCCGTTCATCCCGGCTGAGTGTTTTGAAGCCTCTTGCACTAACTAATTCAGACGAGGAGTGGTGACTGGACTGCTTTAGTTGGCCCAATTGTCCATTAATGTTTAATAACTCAGCGGTGTTTTTTTTTTTGGCGTTCAGCCTGCCTTGCTAGGTGTCGTTAGCGACCTTTATAGGTGTTCTGTGGAGGGAGTGGTGACGTTAGGTAGCTAGCCGAGGTTCCCTGTATCAGGGCAACAATGTCACTCAGATTATGGCTGTAAATGACGAATAGATTGAAGATGACACATTACTAAACGTGTGTAAACCGACTGGCGTGTTGCACATTGGGCTGTGTGCCCGTTGTTAGCTTGCTGCAAGACGAGACCTTATACAGATAGAAAGCGCGCAATAATAGTGTTAACTATTCCCGATATACGTTAGATATTTAGTTTCCTGGGTTGAGAACTCATTCAATTTGTAGTCACAGTTACTGGTGTGAGCTGTTGCTATCTTGGGGGGGACTAAACATCAAGGCTGACTGGCTTCCCTCGCCTGCTTCAGTGCTGGAATAGTTTGATGGACGTGGGAGGCTGTTTTCCAGGCTGTCAGTGCTATACTCAGTCATGTATGTCTTGACACATGGCACCCTGGTCTGTACATAGTGCCTGCTGTCGGATATATAAGTATCGTTATGTAGCTTTGGTGGACAGTCAGTGAGGGGAATGTCTTGTCTTTTTTATACCTGTTGGTGTGTTTTTTTATTTTCATTTGTTTCAAACACAGGGGAGTCTTGTTGATTCGAAGTGGGAAAGCAGTGCAGCCCGGGCTGCGCACAGTGGACAATGTTTATTAGTTAGTGCCTAGGAACTTAGAGGACTAACAGTTCGGCCTACATATAGGCCACAGATATTGTAGATTTATTCATTGTGGATTGCAACAGAAGACAGCCACTCTGGATCAAGAAAACTTGTCCCTCGTGTCTGGTTGGAGTAACACTCTTAAGCCAAAATCAATGCCTTCAGCGCTGGCTGTGTTCGCCTGCCGACCAAACTCGCACCCATTCCAGGAGCGGCATGTGTACCTGGATGAGCCAGTCAAGATCGGCAGGTCGGTGGCTCGGTGTCGGCCGGCCCAGAACAACGCCACCTTTGACTGCAAGGTGCTGTCAAGGAATCATGCCCTGGTTTGGTTCGACCACAAGACCGGCAAGGTAAGAGAAGATAAGGTCTAAACTGACATTTTGTTACTGTATTTTCCCCACAGGAGTGACTTTCCTTCAGCATCTCAGAGGAATTTGGTCTAAATATTCAAACACTGATAAAAAGTCATAATTGAATAGTTGAGACACATTATCCATAATTCTCCAGCAGGCAAGCCTCGATAATAGCCTCACTGACCGTATCTTCACCAATGGCCACCTCAAAATGATTCTCAGTCATATTTAAATGGTCAGCAGTGCTGCCACAAACGCGCATGCACTCTTTTACATGATTACACCCTGAAGCGAGACCTTCTCCCGGGTGTGAACTCTCCTCAGGCCTGAACAGATTCAGTTTGTTTAAGGGTGCGTTCACGTCAAGCGTGTTTGGAGGGAAACCTCAAACTCCGGAGTGTTTCCTCCGGTAGATTTATCCAACACTGTACTTGGGGGAGTAATGCATAATCCCAATTGAGCACAGGAAATGTTTCCAAAACTCAAGGGATTACTCAAGGAAAAAAGCCACAGATGCTGTTCCTTATGCAAGGAAAGCTGAAAAAAAAAGTCTAGATCGATTCTGGATTTATGTTCCACCCTCTGCAAAAATATCTATCCTACTTAAAAGTCTAGCAAAACCTGAGCTACCGATGAGACTCCAATATGAGCTAATTTGGCTTCCTTTTTTGTTAAAAAAATAAAAAATAGTCCTATTTTGTTTTGTGCTCTGATCTTCTTCATCTGCACCATTTAATTTCACAAATAACTTGAAAATAATATTGCCGTTTTTTTGGAACACTAATCGCAAAATCTTAAACTCACCTTGATCATCATCACTGTTGTGTGACTGAATCAAGACACTAAAAACAACAACAACAAAGAGATATAGATAGAAAAGATTGAATCAGTTAATGTTAGGCATTTGTTATTCATGACTGACTAAAATTATGAATTGATTTTGAAAATAGTTAATCAACTGTCTAGAGTAAGACTTTGGTCAGAAAACAGCGACAGGGCTCGTTTTCCTCACAATGATTAAATTAAGTCCTGGATTAAACAAAATGCAATGCAGATATCCATTGAAGAATGGCCTTAGTCCAGTCTAGGACTAGACTAATCCTCGTCTGGGAAACCAACCTGTATTTTCTTAAAAATCCACAGCTCTGAGATCTGATGCAGACAAATCAGATCTATGTGTGTGTAGCATCTGTTGTTAGTTTCAGTGTGTCTGTAGTTTCTCTGTAGAACAGGTTGAACAGGATGAGACAGCCACAGGATTAACTCAACTATGTGGCGTGCGTGTGTGTGTGTATATGTGTGTGTGTGTGTGTGTGTAAGCTATTTATAATGACACCACTAGCGTCATCCTTTCCTCTCTTCAGGGATAAAACACATGGATTGACTGACATACACTGATTTATAGGCATGCAGGATTAAAATACAAACATCGATTATTTTTGTTATTATCACCAGAGGTTATTTATGGCTCAGCAAAGGGCTGTGCTGGTACTTTTGTATACTTTGTCTAATGACCCTGGTCACTCTTAATAACTTGCAGTGCTGAAGAAGCCGATCTTATAAGAAAGTCTGTTGAATGAGTATGCAATAGACACACACTATAGGCTCAAATACAAGAACACCTGATTTTATGTTTGTAATAAAAGTCAATGGTGGAAAAAAACGTTCTTTAAACATACTTATTTATTTATTTATGGCCGCTGTTTGTCTTCATCATAAAACATCAGCCAAACTTTAGACACACACACACGCACACGCACATGCACATGCACACGCTCACGCACACAGAGAGAGAGGAATTAAGCACATAGACCTGGTTTGCCCAACCAATACCTCCATAACCGTAAGTTCCTCTTGCAGTAAGAACATGCGAGTCATGCGAGTGATCAGGAACCAGCCGACAGTTTCACTTTGCTCTGAAATGTTGAAACAGAGTTTTGTCCTTTCACCTGAATTGTTCTGCGTTGTGATGACGGATCTGAATACCACGTAGGAGCCACAAGTAGACTTAGATTAAATGTCAATGGAAACTGTTGTAAAATGTGTATTTCATATTGAAACTTTCTGATGGCTTTTGTGTTCGGCAGTTTTCACCTCCAACTTGTCTGCGTGTGATAAATGTGCACTGGAGAGAAACAGGTGTGATTGGTTCATCTATCACAGGATACCACCAATCAGTGGGCTCAGTGATCCAGCAGATTGCTTTATTATTGATGTTATATTTCTAAACATCGGAGCAGGGGCTACTCCTACTGTAAGATCCTGCTTTTTTCTGGATAGACAGGCAAACATCAATCAGACATTTTCTCGCCTTATTCATCTTGCTTTTCTTCTTTAAATCTGAAAGACAAAACAAAATTATGCAATGACATTTTTTAAATAAACATTAATAGAAAAACAAATAAAATAAAGATTGATTTTGAAATACTATACCTCAACTGCATATAGTTGTCAATAAGTCAATCACTTTTTTCCATATTTACCCATTAATATATAAGTATATACATATACCCACTTACACATAGTCACAAACATACATACACATCTGCCTTTTCATACATATTTTCCCAGACATTTTTAATCAGCCTTTAGAAAGAACAATAAAGATCTTCACTCTTAGATCACTAAAACATGTTCACAACTCAGACTCGGCTGGAGCTGCTGGAAAAATCACAATATCATGACATCATGTCTTTTATATTTGGTCAGTTTTATTGTTTTGCAGTCAGACTGAAAGCTGATTAAAGATATCGAGATCTGTGATTGCATGTTATGTACTGTAGGTTTCTGATGGCTTGGCCTCCCTCTGGGTCCGTTGCCTTGACACAGGCTACTGTGAAGGAAGGATGAACTAATTGACACGAGCACAGCTGGTGGGACAAATATCTAAAGGGCTCTTAGAGGAAATAATGAAGTGTATTCTGATTTTAAGCAGCAGTCATCATGAGAAGGTCAGATCAGACCCAGCTGCTTCTCTCTTAACCCTGGAGGTCCTGGGACCTTCGCCCGGGAACCACTGGACCAATCAGACAGGCTGCAGTCCAACTAGAGAACCAGACACAGTTTTTCAAACAGTCAGATCAGAATGCTTTGTCATTGACGGTCGTAAACCTCTTCCTTCCTCCTTAGAGAAACCGTCCCCAGATTGAAACGTGATTAACGATTGTGTATTTATAATGCGTTTTGTCGATAAGACTCCAGGAGTTGGACTCTTTTTTTTCCCCCAACAGGAGTCCATCTCTACATATTTTCCATTTATGGTTCTTTCTCTATCATTCGTGCTACAGAAACCATATGTCAAGCCCAGCTAAAGAGTGTTTACATTCCATGAAAGCGAGACAAAAACTGTACAACCGTGCTAGTGGCCGAAGTGTTGGATGTGTGTTGTTTTTCACAGGGCTAAGGTAACTTTCTCAACATGAAGACGTTGAATGTTCAGTACTCCTGCTTTAAAATTGCCAAATGTGTATTAATACACTGCTGAAAATAGTCCCCAACAAATGTACTCTTTCCTCCTGTTTGAGTAACGTTTGCTATAAACTACAGTACCCAGCTGTTTTGGGAAATAACAGAGGTTTTTAAAAACTGAAACTTAATATTTGTAAGCAGGTTATTTTACTTTGACATCTTCAATAGTAACCAGTGGGCTTGGAGCTGAGAGCCACAAAGAGAGAAGTGAAGTCAGAAAGTATTGAGAGACGGACCAACACGCTGTTGGGTTTAGTCTTTTTATGGATTTGTTGACGATAAGAAACTTGTATAACATTTAAGAGCTTTGGCTTCTTTGTTAAAGGAAAAAAGGATTTAGGAAAATATCTTTTTATTTCTCAAAGTAAAATATTGGGAGAAAAGGCTGGCGGAGATAACCAGACTTAGACTGTAGAGATCAAGCTGTATGACTAAAAGCTTGGCTAACATTTGAGAAGCCAGCAAGAATAAACTACTTTTTGAAAAGTTATCCAACTGAAAAACCCAGCCTAATGTTACCTACTCTTTTCCAATGAAAGAATCACTTGCTCCAAAAGCTGCTAAATCTAGCGAGAAAGTCGCCAATGAACGTAAACAACGAACATGGCCATTAGTACCCACAGCTCTCAAGGTAGCAGCTTGTAGAAGACTTAGGTGACGCGTAAGCAACAAATATTACAAAAAAATGTTCTAAAATACATTACCCACCCTAGTGTTAAAGTTATCCAGTCAGTCATTAAGTGTGCACTTGATCTTAACATGTGCCACTTGACTGGATCAGACCAGGTTTATCGTTCTGGAGGACTTAGTTGTAACACGTAAGAGCTACAGCGGCCCGACGCATCTGAAAAAAACGCACCTTTTTGTTTTCCATGCTGAAACCAGGGTTTAGTGAATGTTACAAGAAAAAAGTAAATTGAAAATCAATTATTTTTCTTCTGGTTTTAGTGAAGCATGTGGCTGAGTTTGTTTGTACTAGCAGATTAGCGTCTGATAGTTGGAAGGTGAAATGTTGAGTGCGTTGTGCTGCATCAGTTTTGCAGCTCTGTGTGAAATGATGTTGGAGCTAAATTTGTCTTCTCTTGTCCTGCTTGTTTCCCTGCTGGCGGCCTACATGCCTCATGCAATTCCTCACATGAGGGTCTGCAGCATTGTTCTGCAGGCAAATGTTGCGTTTGGTCAGCCCTCTGTGGAGGATTTGGAATTGAGAAGTGAAAAGAATGCAGGGGAATCCCAGAGTTTAATTATAATATGAATGAATGGTTTAAGAAGCCATATCATGGTTTAAATGGTTGTAAATACCAGTCTGCAAGTAGAAGCCTGTTCTGGGCTCCACAGAGGGAATATCCCTCCTGCCAGGTGAAAACAAACCATGGCAATTTATGTTTTTAGTGTTTTTAAAAACTTTTTTTATACGTTTTTATGAAGGTTACATGGTCTGTTATGTTCTGTATTCAGCTCTATGGCTTTTGCTAATTAAGAACCTGTTTTAAATCTGATTTTATGTGGCTGTTAATGAGAACATCAGCTGCTGCGTATAACGTCTGAAACGTGCCCTGAACTCCTGTGGGAGTTTTTATTTAATTTTTTTTTTTACTACCACTCTGATCCGTTGCACACCCTGATGCCCAGTAGACTGTTGTAAAATGCAACGGCTTAACAGTAAATTAATCACAATAACAAATATGAATTGACCTTATTTGTGAAGCACTTCAACAACGGAGATGGAACAAATTTATGTAAATTATGCAGTTTAGGATAAGCCTAAATGGGTTGCTTTTAATTTGGACAAACAATATATTTGTTATCTGTTCAAACTTGCTTTGTTGAAAAAGTTACAGCACCTTGTATTGAGAAACAAACACTTGCCATGTTTTAATCCTTAAACAGCTTGTTTGTTTGCTGTTTTCCTTTTCCCCCTTTTGTGTTTTTTAGATAAAGGATAAATCCTTTTTTGATTTTGGTGATAGCATCTCCTCTGCTCTTCTGCATCTCTGAGGAAATACTTTAGGAGTATACCTGAATCTAAATATTGTCTGTTTTTCATTCTTCTAACCATTTCAGTTTCTGGTGTGCAATACATTTTACAGCCTCACTTATCCAATAGCATGGCTTTATAATTAAATTGCGTTGCTTTTAGGGTCAAAGTAAATAGATTTAAGGACTTGAATTTGAATTCATGCAGCTTTCAGACCCGGGTGTTACAATCTTGTTACAACAGCAATTCATTTTTCAGGATCTTTCATCATATAGATCAAAGACAAGGGTCCAGTAAGAGAACATTTCCTCAAGCAAACATCCAAAACATCATAATGTTTAACAGTGGAGAGCCGTGTTGACAGCAGATCAGAGCTGTAGTCTGGTATCAGTACTCCACGTCATCGTAATGGCCTCAATCTGAATACCAGCACAGGAACACACACACACACACACAGTCAGGACACAGCTCTGTAACTCTCTCTATATCTGTGTGTGAGTGTGAGGGAATAAGACACTGTTGGCAAGAACAGACAACCTGGCAAACTCAGCTCTGGCGTTGTGCACGTGTGTGTTCAGAGAAAGCAATACTGCATCCAGACTCCACAGCAGGACACCACGATGGAGCGTTAGAGGAAAGGCTGCAAATCTTTTTGAATCTCACGCTTCGATTCTGAATCAATTCTCGATTCAAAACTGATTTCTTGATTCAATGGATGTAAAGGATGACACCATCTTTATGCTCTGACTCCAGAGCATTGTGTGCTAAACCATCCACTCGTGTCCTTCATGCACTCAACTTCAGTATTTAACATAACTTACTGTTAATAACTGGTTTTGATACATCTTTTCTTTCTTATAAAAAAGTTGGCGTAATTTGGAAGCGTCTTGGTGTTCTGCCCATAGTTTTGACATCGTATGTGTGTCTTGTTTACCCGACCCACTCATAATTAGAAGTGAAACTGGAACAGACGGCCAATTGCCAATCTAATTTTTGAGGTTGATATGATATCAAAATGTGAAAAAAACTCTAGTTTTCTTAAACCATCAACGTTTTTTAATCAACACGTCTGCAAACGCATATTGAAGAACTACCTACTCAACTCGCGTCCTCTGCAGAAGTGCACAACATCGGTAGCTCTGTGTATTCTGCCCGTTTCTGTATTGTTAAGCATTAGTATTTTGAAAGTATCTTGATCTTATCGCTGGCTCTCTGGAGCTGCGTGCGTGCAGCGGTGCACTAAGGTCCCCGGGGTCCATCAGTAGACAATAACCTTATATTTTTAGGTTCATAAAATGTCCCCAAAAATACAAAGGTGTCACACGCATACTGCTGTCGGGCGGAGAAAAGTACACCTACATATGGCACTTTTACTATCTTGAACTTTTATTCTTAAACGTGCTGAGCTCGAGGCAGATTTCATAACTTGTTCATACATGATGCAAGCAGTGAGACGCAACGTTTTATCCTCTAGAGTTCAGGGGGTGTTAAAGCCTATTTACTACATGTACGTCTTCTACATCATTTTCTACACTAGCCATTACGTGGAGCTCTATCCCTACATATCTCGTTGGCTGCTAAATCAGGGAAAGTATCCTGTGAACCTTTTTCTAGAGAACATTAACATACCAAGCACAGCTGAACATTATCCAGTCTGGTAGGAAGGTTACTATCTGAAGAAGACACAACCTGCCTTTATGAGCTTATTGTTGGAGGTCACCACCAGAACACATGATGCTAAATCCTGGCATGTGCCTTATAAGTTACGGGTTAACTAGTTGGATTATAGCTAAGTTACGTCTCCAGACACTGCAGCAGTTTTACAAAGCTGTTAATAAATGCATCTAGTGTTGACTTTACCTCCTTTGTAACACATTAAAGTGTAAGAAGATTAAAAAACCTCTGCATCTTTGAATAATACTTGATTTAATATTTAGGTCTCAAATAACATAAAAAAAGTACTGGTGAAATATCAACTAGAAGACACTACATGTAACATGCTTGTTATAAAAAGCTTCCTCTTGCAATTATAAGTAAGATATACTGTATGTTCAGCTTTCTTAAAGAACAAGTATTTCATTTATAAAGAACAGAGATTAAAATTTTTTTTTTATAGCCTTTGCCTTCATTCGATACCTTTTATTGCTTGTGTGCAGAGCTTCTGCGGTTAAAGTGTCTTATCAAGCCACCAAGGTGCAACAATAACCGATGCACAGCTTCAACAGGTTTAATCCATCATCTACCTCCAGCTGCAGAATGTGCCCAAAACGGGCAACTAAGTACGAAGTTCACCCGCCCGGGAGAGTTGGCAGCCATTTGTCCATATTCTTCTTTCTTCGTCGGATGATTTTTGATTCAGTGTTTAGTCTAAATGTTATAATGTCAAAAGAATTATCAAAAATGCCCACCACAAGTTTTTAAAGCTCGAGTACAAAACAGTCAGGAAATCAGAAAATCCTCACATTTTTAAAAGCATGAATCAGATGTTTGACATCTTTGCTTGAACTTAAATCAATAATGGATTATTAAAATTGGTGACTTTGAAAATTAACTAATGAATTCAACAAATAGTTTTCAGCTCTAATAATTACATGCTTGACGGTAAAATCAATAATATTTTGTTGACAAGTTTATCTCGCGTGCCAGTATTTCAAATACCTAATAAATAATAGATAAAAATGATAGTCTCCATTGTGCTCTGTCTCGTACACCACTAAAGTGACAGAGCTGAAAATAGTCAGCTGAAATCTGCAGCCCAAACACTGTAGCTCACCAACACTCACCTTTCAAGGAAACGCACACACTGTTCTGCAGGAATATGCTCACGTGCTGCCTGATGAAGCCCTCTTTCTGTTCGCCAGTAGCAGCAAACCGCCTCTTTTGGAAACGGTGGCAGGAGTCCAGGCTTCATTCGGCTGGCTCTCTGCACTGACGCACACCGGGATCAACAAACTCTCCCTGCTCTCTCTCCGTCTGCAGCCTCTTTCAGACATGCACTGGAACCTGGAAATGCTCGGCCAGTTTCGCATGCCAAAGAACCCCAAGTTAACTTTGAGTAAAAATACCAAAAGGCACGTTCTCACTCCGCGCCGCTGATGAGATAACAAGACCGCTTACAGACATGTTGTACCAAGCAATCTTTCACTAAGTAAATTTGACAACTTCTTGCTCTGGCATGTGGACGCAGTCAAATATCTAATATCTTCTGAGCACTGCTGCAATATCCAAAATGCTTTTCCATTAATTTTAAACTGGAGGTGTCCAGGAATCTGTATCGGGGCTGATCCGAGCATATTTTTTAATAGAGCGATTTTGCTTGAGCAGGCTGCAGCTGTTCTTTCAATGTGTTGGATACATATATTACCAGTCAAAAGTTTGGAATCACCTTTTGTGTTGATTTGTGCGCATTGCTTAATCTACATGAAACGCACCTGGGCTGCATTACGTCACTTCCAGCGAACTTCACGAAGAAGAATGAGGGGAAAACGGCATCATTAATCCATTTTAACAGAATATTCTTTGGTCTAGCTTCGCTAAAAACACAAAAACACCCAATCCATCAACACATTTGCTCGTCTTTCACTAACCAGTAGGCTACCGACAACGCCGTCTTCACTTTTTCAGCTGACTTTGGCAGATTCGATAACGGACACTTGATTGTCCTGCTGTCATTATAGACATGTAAACTAAGCACAAACACTTTGATGCACTCACGGTGGTGCTCCTCTGCAGTTGTGTGCCGCCACAGAATGAACAAAAAGGAAACACTGGAATGGAAATTTGCCGTCAGTTCTGGCATTAAAAATGTAGGGGAAACACTGATTAGTCCTCTAAGCCGTCTGTACTGTACCCAATCAAGGTTTTGTGGCAGGCGATTCCAAACATTTGAACAATATTGTATTCAATAAACATATACAGTATTGGATCCGACTCAGTATTGGCAGATTCCCAATGTTGGGACTTAGCTATTTTGAACATTCAACATGTAACTGTTGAACAGAGGCCAATGTGTGAACGGCAAAAATACTTTGTTTAAACAGATGGAGGAACGCAGCGGCGTGAAATGTTCCATGTGTGAAAGCCGTTTATTGCTGTTCTCTCTCTGTCTCTGTCTCTGTCTGTGTGTGTCTCTCTCTGTGTGTGTGTCTCTCTCTGTGTGTGTGTCTCTCTCTCTCTCTCTCTCTGTCTCTGTCTCTCTCTCTCTCTCT
>CALSCE010010723.1:12916675-12928825 GCA_943593645.1 Bovichtus variegatus
TGTGTGTGTGTGTGTGTGTGTGTTTAGTGTAATTGATGCTTTACTGTCTCTGTGTGTTCTTGCTTTATGTTTATGTGTTACATTTCTGTTTGAATATTTGCTTTTAATCCCTGTGTCGGTCTCAACGTCTGCAGTTTTTTGCCTGTTGTGTGTATATGTGTGTGTGTAGGTGTGTATACACTTAATTTCTCCGTATGTGATTAGTTGTGTGTTGTTTTCTGAATATATGAAGGATTCTTGCTGTTTGTTTGTGTTTCACTGATGTGATTGTTGTGTGACTGAAATGATTAAATGTGTTTTGACAGTATGATGTTAAAACACAACCTTGAAATGCAGATCAGGTCAATTATTACTTTTTAAAATTTAATTTTTTAAGACCATAAAAATGTTATGTTTAAAAAATCTTCCCTACATCCCAGAAAAGCTTTTTTTTCTTTCGTCTTCCGCCTTCTCAGTGTAAAGTTTATAGAAAAAGCCCGGAGGTTCAAGGATAGACACATTCAATAACATGTTTTGTGTGTTGCATAATAAGGAGGCAAACCAGGAAGTGAATATTTTTGGCAGATGTGACGCGTGATAAAAGAGCCTCGGCGTCAGACTTACGGAACAGCTACACCGGTGGTCGGTGGCACCACTTTGGTTCACAATGTGGACTCAACGCTCTTGACGGAAAAATAAAATAGTTGAATTTCTTTCCTTCTTTGCAGCAGTTTTGTTTCCTGTGTCTTATCAGGACTACACTGGCAGCACACGATGAATCAGGAGGAGTTTTTTTAATTATTAGTTTACATGCAAAAATTAACTCAGTCATTACTTTTTATTTAATTGCAAAGACAGGCACCCTCTCAGTGTATGTGCCCTGTCAAAGTAGAGCTCTGATATTGGATGTTGCAGGGACTGTGGTAACTGCAAACACATTGGGCATTGAAGCGTATGGCTGCTGTCATGTAGAATACAAGAACTAGTAGGTTGTATAGCTTGAAAATGACTTGATGGTTGTGAAATTTCATTATGAGCTGAAACTGTCCTTAATCATTTTAAACTTTACTTATTTTAACGATTATTACAATCTGTCGTTTTTGTGCCATTGTTATTTCTTCACATGGTTCTCACCTGCTGTGTTTGTGTGTGTGTGTGTGTGTCAGTTCTTCCTGCAGGACACTAAAAGCAGCAACGGGACGTTCATCAACAGCCAGAGGTTGAGTCGCGGCTCGGAGGAGAGTCCGCCATGCGAGGTTCTCTCCGGCGACATCATTCAATTTGGCGTTGACGTCACGGAGAACACACGCAAAGGTACACGCACATATGAAATATATTTACAAACTGTAATATACTAAAATTCTATGTAATGTTAGTACACAAACAAGGTTTCTTGTTTGCAAATGTGGTTGTATCTTGAGAGAGATGCTGAATGTAAAGAATCAGGTGGTTACTGTGGTTACTCCTCTGCCAGCATTTTACTTATCAATGCAATGCTGAAATAATTTCACTTGACTAACCCTTAATGGTACGTTGGAGCTCATTTGTTAAGGTCATAGACTACAAACTGTTCGCATACAAAGTGCAGAGCAGATATTGAGGTCAGATTTTCAGCTCCACTAATACCTCTTTCATTCTGAGAGCCAGCGCACATTAACCTGCAGTCGCTGTCTCTCGTGTGAATGCAGGTTGAATCTGTGAACCCCACTGTTGTGTTAAAAATATTTTTAGATGCACTTTTCCTGTTTTTGGCAGCCATTGCTTTCCATTTATTTACAGTATTAAAAATGAATGGTCAGGCTCTTGGTCTGCTTTAAGTTTTTTTTGTCAAAGTTGTGCAGACTTTTTACATCAGTCAGTCACGTGAATTGCATAACCTCAAAACGAACATTAAACCCGCTTAGGTTGAACAACTTTGGCAAGTTCAAATAGATTTCCATACTATCTTGAAATCAATAGAAATAAATGGATACCTGGAAAATGTACTCATGTTGTGCTGCGGTGTGGTTGTGTTTTTTATATATGTTTTAGAGTGCAACCACCGTGAGACAATTAGCACATTTTATTCCCCTGATTCACTGCTTTCTTCTTGCTAATGCCGCTCCCTCTTTTCCTTCACACTCTAGCTTGCTTGACCACCGCTGTGTGTTTACAAACAGCAACTCACAATTCTACCTACTACACTTTTTTAAGCCTAGTTTAGATCATATACAGCTTTTTGGAATTAATTTTTGAGATCAGACAACAAAACCCTCGAGTCGGCATGTATGTATGTTTGCTTAAAGCAAGAAGGGTTTGTAGTTGTGGCAGCTAGAGGGACAAAAGATGTCTTTGAAGTGTGAAGAGAATAGCAATTCTGATATTTTGAAAGTTCGTAGAGCGGTGTCATGGACGCTGCAGTCAACAAACCTTTTTTTGTTCAGGACTTTTCTCCACAGTGTTCACTGATGATGGAGAACTCGCATTTCTCCCGACATGATGTTGAATGAGAACTGGTAACCAGTACTGAAGTGCACTAACATGGTGGTTGTCTGTTTGTGTTTCCAGTCACCCATGGCTGCATCGTGTCAACAATTAAACTCTTCCTACCTGATGGGATGGAGGCACGCCGACGAAGCGAGTAAGCATTGCCATTGGTTAACACGGATCCATGAAGCTTTCATATTGATCACTAACAAATTGTGTGGTTAGCATGAGCTGTAACGACTTTCTCCATGATGAGACGGCTTTCATTTCTGAATCTTTCAACATTATCACCAGTCAGAATGAACCCGTTAGGGAGCGATTTAATAGATCTGTGGTGACTGTAAATGATGCTGTTACTGCCTGTCTCTCTCGCTGCTTTAACACACACACACACACACACACGCACACACACAATTTCTGCTTGCATTGTTATGTGATTAGTGTCAGTCTAGTTGTTGATGAGGACAGCCATTTTGTTAACAAGCTGCGAGGGAAATAGTGTGTTCATGTTTTTTATCTTTGATAACTATTGTTGGTGTTGGTCAAGTAGCCATTTGATGTTTACATGAATTCATGCGGAGTGTTGGAGAATGAAGGATGTTGTGTTTACAAATTATAGTACCGCGTGTGTGTGTGTGTGTGTGTGTGTGTGTGTGTGTGTGTGTGTGTGTGTGTGTGTGTGTGTGTGTGTGTGTGTGTGTGTGTGTTAAATGGGCTGCAGCTGACCAGCAGCTGACCCAGCGTGGAGCTTCCTACTGTATTGGGAGTCCCGTCTGCGTGTGTGTGTGTGTGTGTGTGGAGATGCGGGAACACGGTGCCATGGTGAGCAGTGCCATCTGCTGCCCCGCTCCAGCTTTCAGTCTGGAAAACGCAGACGAGCATCCTGACCTGTATAAATACGGACTGAAATAAAAAAAGATTCTGGGTTTGCTCTGATCCTGCTGTCCGTGTTGGCAATTTAAGAGACTTTTTAGCTCCGTTTTTGGCCTCGACAAACTCTCTTCAGCTGCTATCAGCTCCACTATGTTCACTAGCTAGTCTCTGACTGTCTGCTGTTTACGGCTGAGCAGTCCGGCGCTCCATTGACTCAATGAGGCGCCATATCCTTACACAGCAATACAGGCGCTAACATTTTAATGTTTTGTGTTGTAAATGTCTTGTTTTTAATAGTTTCCATTGGCTTTGCTGTTTATTGCGGCGCTTTCGATCTTCCACTGATTATCCTCCATTATTGGCCGATATTCGCTCTAAATAGTTTGATGGTCTCTAGACGGGCCAATCAGAAGAGCCGATCAGATGACTCCAAATTGAACGTTGTCCATACTAATTTCTCTGCTTTCTTTTTGACTCCCTAATGTTGGTATTACTCAAAATCCAGTATCTGTCGGGCTCTACGTACTGTGTAGCGTCACAGGTCTCTAAATGGAAACGCCTACACAGATGTAACTGATGTCACTGGGCCGAATTACAGATAATATGTAATTTTAATAGAATCAAAAATATGATTGATTAATGGATTCAATCGTAAATCCTAAAGAAAATCCCTTGTAGAGACAATATGGTGGGAATGACATCATCCTCGGCTCATATCAGTGATGCCACCCACAATCACAAATCCACATGTGACAATAACTTTCTCCATTATCATTGTATTGAAGTCTGTGCAGCTCTGTATCTAAATAAAGTGCAGCTGGAGAGGAAGTGATGTGAAGCTTAATCTGATGGATTTATTAATAGCTGAAGAATGTTTCTGCTTCCCGTGTGTTGGCATTAGCCACCTGGAAGTCTGCCAAAAACTGTTTTATACAGTCGCCCTCTGTGTGCCAGCAAAGCACCTGTATTAATACATTAGACCAAACATGTGTCCTTCAATGTTATCTTGCATAACTGTAGGTGTAAATGTGAAAACTCAATTACCTGTGCAGTTAAAAAGTCAGATAATTATTAATATTATAATAATAATAATATATTATATTATTATTATTATTATTATTATTATTATTATTATTATATATATATATTATTATTATAATAATATATTAATAAGGAATACAATAATAACTTTTTTTTACAAGTTTAAACTTTACAGCAAAAAAATAAAACACCTTTTAAATAGCTGCATCCACTTCCATTAGATTTTGATGTATATATGAAAAAAAAGTGTCTAATTGAAGAAACAAGAGACACCAGTTTGTGAACACACCCATATTATTGTGTTTTCCATCTAACGCGAAACACCTGCTGTCACATCATCAACTTCTTCTTTTATCTGGTGAAATATATAATTCTACCAGGTAAAACCACGACTCTGAAATAGTCAAGTCAAACCTGTAGACGTAAAAGTGTTTCAGGTTTAACCACCATTGTTTATCTCCAATCACTGTTTTGTTCATGACAATCTCTCTCCTTTTGTTTCCCTTATCAGTCTATTATCACCGGCCATATTTCCTTACAACACGCCCTCACACACGTTATCGTGAAGTGGTTGGAGGGGATGTTTCATTTTCAATACATTTACGCTCACGTTAGTGGAGCTTCTGAATGCCAGCTTGTAAACTGTTGAGAAACATTATAACTCCGCCCCCTCATGCAATGCCGGGTTATATATCCAGTACACCTTCCCCACAGGCCATAACGGCAGTGGAGAGCCATAGCTGCAGCAGAGAATGGTGTTTGTTTCGTCACAGTGAGTACCAGGAGGGGTGGAGCTATAGTAAATTGCACAAGTTAAAGACAGAAAATCAGCTGTTGGGCTCAGAGGAGGAGGAGCAAAGAGTAGAAAGAAATAAAGTTTGTGTTATGGGATGACTTCACTCACGCTGTGGAAAAAGTAGAGTGAAATCAGCTGCTCGGTTTGTGGCTTGGAGAGAAAATGAAGTAAGAAAGAAGGATCCATTCTCTCACAGGAGTAGCTGAGTCAGGCTGAGATAGAGGCCGAGCAGTGAACTTTGTCCCCTGACACACACAGGAAGAACAGCTGACAGGTAACGTCTCCGTTGTCCAGAATCAGATCCAGGATTTTTAGGCTCAGAGGCTCCTGATCAGGCTGCCGACTGTCCATCAAGCTTGTTTAGATTTTTTTTCCCAGAAACTCTATGTGAGGTTTGAGCTCTTAACTGTATCCGTTTTGGCTCCCGAGGGCTCAACATGCTGGAAGTCTGAAGTGGTTGACATTTGCTCGAGAGCATGCACACAGCTTGTTTGTTATTCTTGCTGTCTGCAGATGAAAACTAGACAGACCAAACCTGAAGCAGCAGCTGTGTGGAAAGCATCTTTTTCTCCTTTTTATTGTTTCTTATATACAGTAGTTATTGCTTTAAAAACAGGCCAGTGTCTGTACAAATCAGTAGGCAGGTCCTCCAGGACGAGGGCTATGCATCTATGTTTTTTTTTTTAAATACTAGTCGATATGTTTTGTTGTCGGTTGAGCTGCAACTAAAGTCTAAAAACATCCTAAAAAACGGTGTAAAATGGCCAAAGTGATGTCTTCAGTTGTTTGGGTTTTGAACTATTGGGCAGACGCAACAAATAATACAATTTTATTTTTATAATAAAACATTTAAATCATTTTAATGTATCTTCATTTCTAGATTAAGACGTTTCTTTGCACATCAGTCATGTTCCCGTCATATCTTTGTTTTGTGTATATCGGTGTGAAATTCAGAGATGATTATTAATAATTTGTAATAATTCACATTAAAGAGCACAATCAAATAATAAAAGGAGTTCAGATAGGACCGTTTTATATTTATACCTCGCCCGCCACATTCATCTCAATACTGAAATCTACATTCAGTTTAATTCAAAAAACTTTATTGCAAGCGGAACGAAATTGCAGCGGCGTAATCCTAAAATGGTGCATTGTAATAAAGACTCGACACACATTTACAAAGAATAAAATAAAGCATGAATGAGATTAGATAATAATATTGGCAATTTAAAAAGTACAGAATTTAAGCAATGTGAAGTATTTTATAATAACGATAAAATACAACTAATCTGAATGTTTTCCTAAAGCGATTGTCTATCTTTTGATAATCAAAGTAATCTTTTACAGCCGTGTAGTTATGGACAGTTCTTTAATCCAATGAATAAACTTTGGTGTTTTCATCTATTTCCAAACAAAACAAACAATAAACAAAAATCTACAGATATTCAATTTACAATGATGTAAAACAGACAGAGGGACCGTTTCCTCACATTTCAAGAAGCTGAAAATATCAAATGTTTACCATTTTAGTAGTTATTAATCAACCACCAATGTTTTCAGCACTAGTATTACTACAAACATTTTTATTTTTTTATTCTAACAAAGTTCTTGGAAGAAGCCGTCGAAATAAAAATATTTTCCAATTTAGATTTTATATCCGGAACTATTACATAAAAAAAAAAAATAAGTGAAGAAGAGGATAAATGTGACGAGATGTTTGATGCCAGCTTTTGGTTACTTGTGCTACTGACATATTTCAGTCAGTGCCATTCATGCGGGAAAGGTCAAAATGCTCCAAGGCAGCTTCATGAATCCTCCACGACAGGTCTGAGTGCTAGAAATATCTGAGCAGGGCACAGATGGAAACTACTGCCAGTGTTTTCCATCATCAGTCTCTGCTGGACCGCATGCAAAACACACTCGGCTGGATCTGATGTGGATGACTGATTTCTGTGGACCGGCTGCACATGCACACTGAGTGTGTGTGTATGTGTGTGTGTGTGGACTTGATGTTCTTGCGAGCATCAGTTGAAGAGCTGTGAATGTAGGTCATGTTGTGCAGTGGGTTTTTTCCATCTTTTTAAAAATGTGTTATTTCGGAGCAGGTCTGGTCTTTGCAGTCGGTGTTTGATCAGGACATTTATTTTTTTTGTGATGTGTCTGATGAAGAAAGAGTTTTCATGACACCCTGCAGAGTTGGTGCCGGTCCACGTGTCCTGGAAGATTTCAATTTCTCAGACAAATGGGAGAAATTACGGTCAAATATTTTTACACTGCTCAACGGGTGGAGCGGTCTGCCTGGTGGATTCAGCCCGGCGTCTCAGGGACGGCTGCTCGCCGTTAGAGGATCCCCGCGTGGGACCTGACACATTTCCTCTGTGGTGGTGCGGCTCGGAAAGGCCAAGAGTGAAGGCTTTACAGCAACCCTCGCCCGGACCTCGCTACTTCCCGGGACCGTGGACTTAGTGTTCGCTGTGCCCTCTCACTTCTTTCAGGGAGGGACGGTGTCCGTCTACAACCCCACCCAATCTATCAAACACACAAAACTAGACTTTAGAGTCAACAGTCGCAGCAGCTCTGTGAGGCTGCACTGGGGCACGGCGGTGCTATGAGCTGAAGGTTAACATCAGCATGCTAACATGCTGAGGTTCTGTAGGTACAATCTTTTTCATGTTCACCATCTTATTTAGGCGTGTTAGCATGCTAGCATTTGCTAATTAGTACTAAACACAAAGTACAGCTGAGGCTGAATGTCATAAATTAGGATCATAAATCTCAGTGTTGGACAAATTAAAATGTTGATTTAATGCTGGTGCTGGATAATAAGTCATTCAAACGGATCCTGTGGGGAACATGAAAGTGGTCGACGGACTCATGAGCTCAGGTTTCGGGAAGCCCCAAGTCACAGGTTGTCAAATGTCTATTGGCAAAAAACCAACTCATTATGGAGATGGGGCCTCCTGCTGTGATGATGCGGTTTGAGTGACAGCACGGCTGCAGGCAGCAGTGATAAATAAGACAACATTATGCACAGTGATTGCTCTGGTGATGAAAACTAAAGCGTGACAGACGCTGTGATTGAATGACTACAGCAGAAACAAATGGTTGGAACGACGCAGTAAGATGGAGTCATTAAGGACAAGAGTCCCACCACAGGTGTGGCCGCAATCAGACAGACGTTGGGACAAAAGAGTGCTAGAAAATAAGTTCATTGCTTTTATGTTGCCTACATTTATTATTTTTAATTTGCCCTGAAGCAAAAGACCAAAATGCATCTAAAAATCGAATACAGGCTGCAAAAAGTTCACCCTAAAAATGGGTTTATTTCTTACCTTGTGTGTACTTACAGCCAGTTTGTCTTTCCAGTTTTAAGTAACCCCTTTGCAAAGTATACTGAATTTTAATTGTGATTTTTGTAACATTTAGCAGCTCACAGATCCCCATTTAATAAAAAGACTCGATAAAAGATGAGACATTTTAGGAGGATTACTTCCTGCCAGGTGATCGACAGGCAGCAGAGCTCAGTGTAATGCAGCTCTGAAAACACTTAACTCAGCACAGTGAAATCAGTCTCTGGTGTTTACTGTGATGGATGATGTTGCTCTGAAGATGTTATTAGTCACACCGGAGGAGAACAGCCGCGGCAGAGACCTTGATCTCTTCAGAGAACCTGCACTGTTGGTGATAAATGCACAAAAGCCCTTTTAAATGTTGGCTTAGTCTTTGAGGTGTCTGTTATCCGATTCACTTACCTAAGATTTGGCCTTGAGCAGCAGCACAACAATCACTAATGAAAGTAGTTTTCCCACCCCGACATTTTGTCTCTGCGTCTCTGCCTTTTTAGATTCGTACAAACTGCCGGGGTTTTATGAATGGCAAACGTGACCTTTAGTTGAATTGTTTGGTTTCAGTTGTGTTGCTTTCTTGGTCTCTATCGTTCTTCGAGGAGAAACATTATGAGATTATAACCGGGATTAAATTGCACCGGCGATTTGTAAATCGATCAGCTGCTTTTCGGCCGATGCAGAATGTTGAGTCGGCGGCAGAGACCGTCCGTGAGGGAAATCACTCTGATTGGCTGTTCAGCTTTAGCGAATCGGTGCATGAGAAGAGAAACGGACTTGAGGAAAACAGGCAAACGACTAAAGTGAAGAGGGCACACAGTCTCCCTTCATTTTTCATCTTCTTATGATCCGATTATTCCAATACACGGATATTTTCACAACTTCATGGCCATCTAGACTGAAGCTAAGCGGTGAGGGAGTGTGTGTGAAAATGGTGTGAAAACGCTGCTTTGTTTAAATGTATGCATCATAACAACGACTTGTATATCCACAGCCCGTTTTTCCTTTTTGAATGTTGAATATAGTCGGCGCTGGTACAGACAGTTATTTCCTCTAACGCAGGCGCAGCTCGTACGTGCTAGTTGGTTGTGGCTGTAGTCTTTGCGGTGTGTTCAAGTGCGACTTTTTGGCCAAGACGCAGGGGACGTGAGGCGACGTAAGCTCAGTCGTCGCTAGTTTGTGGATTTTGATTTGGTGTGTTTAGTTCAGTTTTAGTCAATGAAAACTGTTGACATTTTACTCTTTTTAGTAATCAGATTAGTGAACACGTCGGTCAATCTTGTCAGCAAAAATATCCCCTTGTTTCTTTCTCCCGAGCCCTTTCGATGTCATTGTTCACTTTAACTTCAGTAAGTTACGCCGAGTCCTCCTCATTGTGTGCTGCTGCTGTAGACCTGATGTTTCCACGTAGCACAAAGACACTAAACCGCTGGATTTATGAAAATACACAAGCAGTCTGTAATATTTTGTCTCTTGTTTGTCAGCAAAAATTAAGAGATTTTGTCAGTCACACACTGATATACAGAGGTTTGTGATCATGGTTTTGAACCGTGCATGGGTTGAAAAAGTGTTTCTAAAGCGTGCTGATGAATTCTCTGAGAGAGGGTGGTGTTATGTCCTCATAGTTGTTGTTGGAGCTGCTGCCGTCTCCACCCCTCCTGCTGGTGGGTAGTTGCACATTAACAGTCGGTTTATATTTTGCCCAGAGTCAAATTTACCTCCATTCCTGAACTCTGACTGTTTCCAGGTGAATTCTGGATTATCTTCACCCCCCACTAAAACAAACCTGTGTGACTTTGTGTTGCTGTTAGAGAACCTTGAATAAATATCTCCGCTGAAAGGCGGAGGTCATGTTCATGCAGGGCAGAAACTGAAGGTGGCCAATTGTCCCCACAATGTGTTGGTTTACTGCCCTGAAGTGTTGACTCAGAACTGTGTTTTTTATTTATTTAATCTCCATCCACAGTCTGTTTGTTTGATGGTGAAAACAGCGCTTACTGTGATGATATTAATAGGTTTGGTCGATATGACTGGAGACATTCTGCGAAACCGTTTCTACCGCGGTAGCTATTCTTGCACAATCTTCTCATAATACTCGCGTATCCAGCTGCTCACAAGGTTACCTGATTTGGCCAGACATGGCAGAGGAGGACGAGGGTGTCATTATAAAATCAGGATGAGGAAGAGCTCTGGTTAAATGATTACCAGCCATTTGCACAGTATTTTGTCAGTATTTTTTGTGAACTGGCCTCAGGCTGCTCTGTACGAGTGACCTGTGACATCTCTCATTGACTTTAATTGCACTTTAAGTACTTTACTTTCCCCGACCAGCTTAAAGCTCGACTGACTGTTTGAGTCACTTCCACACAACAACCTCAACACACTTAACACGGTTAACACAGTTAACAAACACTGTCGTGTTTATCTGCTGGTCTGACCCTTTAGCCCTGAAGCCTGTTCTGTCTGTGTTATTTTTATGCATTCAGTGCAGCATCTCCTTTTTTGAAATTATTCACAGGGCTGCACGATTATGGTCTTTCATTATTCACTATTAATTTTTAATCAATATTGAGATCACAATTATTTATCCAGATTAGTTACAGATTGTTGGGACAAAATATTTTTTATTGTACATTTACATGAGACTGGTTCTTATTTACAGTGCAGCTCTTGCAAGCAAAATATAAATAAAATTGTAGCAACGCTTTGTTGGATGGATGTGGTGACGTGCTGTACAGTGGCTGTTATGGATGTCTGAGTTGACCCTGGACAAGTCTAGCAACGTTTTTCTTCTTGGCCTTCCTGCATCAACCTACTGCAGTTTAGTCTTTGTTCCCACAATATTCGGTTTTTGCTGCTGCACGGTGGACGGCTCCCCAAAAGTGAAGCCAAAACATCTCGATTGACGCTCTGGTGGCCGGCTATTAGTGTAGGAACACTTTTAATATGCAGCGGTGTTTTCTATGAGCAGAGCTTGCATTTTAAACGTCAATATCGCTGTTCATTTAAGTGTGGGAAGCCAAAATCGTGAGCAGGATTAATATTTGATTCATTGTGCAGCCGTACAAAAATGGGTTAACGGTTGATTTAATTTAACAATGTATTCCAAAGTTTAAAAAAACTGTCGAGTGAAGATTATAATGTTTGGTTTTGTTGTGAGGATTACAGGTTTTGGATTTAAGTTGATGGTTATTTTTTTGGTTGTAGTTTAAATGTTAAGTCGTCTTTAGGCTCTAAGTAAAGCCGATATTGAGTCTGGGAGTTAAACTAGTCCATTAATTAATTTGCGACAAGGAGAAATTTTTTTGTAAATAATCATTTTAAACCAAACGCAGATACTTCACAGATATTTAAAAGTCCTCAAAGTAACGTGGAGCCAAGGAAGTCGACGCTTCGATTCGCTGAGATGAGGTTTTTATGTAACGAGCAAGAGCCATTTCTTTTTCTTCTGTCACCGTGGTTACTCCATGCGTCTTCCCTCCTCGCTGTTTCCATGGTGACAAACAGTTTTCTCCTCTCTCTCTTCCTCTTTCAGTGTCATCCAGGCTCCGTTACCACTACCTGTAGACAAGGTAAGAAACCAAAAGTGTGTTGTTGTTGACGTCGTGTGTG
Source organism: Bovichtus variegatus (assembly GCA_943593645.1). Classification (NCBI taxonomy): domain Eukaryota; kingdom Metazoa; phylum Chordata; class Actinopteri; order Perciformes; family Bovichtidae; genus Bovichtus; species Bovichtus variegatus. Next base: position 12,928,787 of record CALSCE010010723.1, read on the forward strand.
TGTGTGTGTGTGTGTGTGTGTGTGTGTGTGTGTGTGTGT
>CALSCE010010723.1:12953825-12973169 GCA_943593645.1 Bovichtus variegatus
GGAGGTGAAAGCATTGTCCTGATCTGTGATGAATTCAGGGTCACGTGTTGAGAAACATGAGAACAAGATAAGAAACGTACTCGTGCACTGGACTCGGTGAAGGTTTAATGCCGGTGTTTTGACCCCACACAGTCTTCTTTTGACTAAAATTATTATTATTCTTGTTTTTTCTATGATCTTCATATCTGCAGGGCTTTAAATGCAGATCCATGTGGAATCACGTTGGTTATAATTAGGATTAGAATAATTGGATCAGTGCAAAAAATTAAGAAATCAAATTAATGAGAAGAAAATTAAAGTGATACCAACACATCAGTTGAAACCTCTTCTTGACCCACAGTTTTTGATATGAAATTAAGAGATACCCCGGTTATAGTTTGATAACAAAATTATTATTGATAAAGTATGATAACAGAATTATACTCCCTTTCAAAAAATATATATAAATAAATAAATAAAAAATAATTATTTTTTTTTTACCAAATCCTTTTTTGTTTTCTTTTAACAAAAGTTCCCTTCCCTTATAACTAAATAAAATACAATCTAAAATATATTTGATTAAATTAAAGAACTATAAAATCAATAACAAAACACAAATATGACTTTCAATTCCAACTTTCAGTATTTTATCGTATTCGATGGACACATTTGGTCAGTACCAGTTAAGTATTAAAATACCCAGACCCCAAATTCTGATATTATTAACCAGGAAGGGAAAGTTACAGTTTAGATTAATTTACATATTAACAGCATATTGTTTCACACATTTGTGGACCCAGAGGAGTAACTTACAGAGATCCAAATATAAAAAATTTCATTTTAGTTTTCATACCTTTTATAACAGTCTGGGGTCATTTGGGTTTAGTTAGGATTTTATTTTATTTTTAAAGTTTTTATTTTCAATAAGTTAATTCATCATGCAGCAGGCTGCTCTCACATCAAGGCTGCTGGAGTTGAACCCTGAATTCTGATCGGCAGGACGCTCTCCTCAGCTCCTACACTTTAAGACTGACTCATCATCATCGTCCTCTTCATCATCGCGTTGTCTTCTGCTGTGAGCAGCTCTAACTGCATGGCTGTCAGTCACACTGCTTCTGCTCTGCTGCAGCTAACACTGAACTCTGCTCTATAAAGAGACCAACCGCAGACCCTCTGTTTAAAGGGCTACCTCGCTCTCCTCGGCGCCTGCAGACATTTTTTAAGTTTTCATCTTTAAGGAAACATTAGTCCCCAGGCTCCGGCTTTATAGTTTTAATTTGGTAGGAAAATGTGAGCAGTTGGTGATCTTTCCTGTAATCATCATAGACGGTAATCTGCTAACCAAGGAACTCAAAATATACATCGGATGTTACTCTTTATTTTTCTTCTTGTGAACAGTGCCAAAGTAACTCATTGGTTACTAATGACAGACCTAAATCTTTAAAAACATAAATATAAAGTTTCATATTTAAAAAAATATTATAATAAAAATAAATTGCTTAGGCAAAATTCAAGTTAAAGTTACAAAAAGTGCAATTTATTTAAAATGAGGCTTTTTATTTAGATTATTAGTTCATACTTTCCAGTGATCTTAAACTCCAGATCCATGCGGAAAGAGACGAAAATTGGCAACAATTATTCCTATTTGATAGTTTTTTTTCCCCGAAGACAAAATTACACACTCATCAGCACGAGACCCTTGAAAAGTCTTTATTTCCTGTGAAACGTCTTATGAAGATAAAAGTTGGGTTATGAAAGTCCGTTACTAACACTTTCATCTGGCCTTCATTCATTCATTCATTCATTATCACTTCACAGCTCCCTCTTACTTTCAGGGTGTTTGTGCTTCTTTTTAATTTAAATTTAAATTTTATCCATCATTTTCTTCATCTCTCACAGGGTTTGTGGTTAATTTATTAATTTTCCTTCCATTCTTTGCATCCAGTCTGCTGCGTAATCTCAGTTTATTTATTTATTTATTCATTTTTATCCTATTTCACCTGCTGACAGGTTTGTTTACACTGATTTATCCATCTTTTTGTTTTCAAGTCTTTCTTTGGACTCACTGCAGTTTCTCCATTTTTGTTTTTAAACCTCGATCATTGTGTCCATCACGTTCGTCCCGTCGTGCTGTTTGTTTGTGTTTGCAGCTTGTTTGTTTATTTGGGAATGCCTGACCAGTGTTTTCCAGTTGTTTGCTGAAGGAAAACTGGTCTGAAACGTTTGTTTTTTTGTTCTACTCAGGTAACCTCCTCGGCCCTCGTTTACTTTGCTGCTTCCTATTATGTTTTTATTCTGCTTTTTGTTTTTATATCCTTCTATTTCCTCTTTCTACCACTTCTCCTGAAGCCCCAAAAGATGATATCTTTCATTAAATCTTTTATATTTTTCAGTCAAGTCATTATCTTTTGTGCTCAAGTTGTGGGAACAAGATTATTTATTATAAATCCAAATACTTCTTTACCGTGCAGCTGGGATTTAAAGCACAGGACTCGATCATTAGTTTATTTTTTCCCGTTTCTTGCCACTTAAAAACACAAACTCTTGACTGTTCTCAGCAGAAACCATCTGTTGAGTGTTTTAATGGATCACAGACCGAGCTAATAAAAGGCCTATGCAGATTTCAGACCTTGTCAATGACTTCATCTGTGATCAATTACATGGTTGTGAAAGATTCAAGTGGTCTCTGAAGTAAAACGGGGAAAAAAAAAAGATCCGTTTTGAGTCATTAGTTAAGACTTCACAGAAAACAGAACTTTTTCCAAAAGGACCAAATTACACGTTTTAACTTATGAGTCGACTAACGGGAGTTGAAACCATTTGTAGTTGTGTATTAACGGATTCTCACAAAAAATAATGTTGTTAAATTACATTTTTTAAATTATAATAAAAGAAATCTACTCGGACATAAGAGTGGTCTCACATTTTATAGACTTTTTATGCTTTTATACTTGTTTTATTGTTTAAAATTGTGAGGATCAAGTGTAATGATACATTTCCTAAATTTTTCCTCTCATATTTTAATCACAACTTTTGCCATGTCATGATTTTTATCCATTGTCAGTTTTTTTTACCTTTTTTTTACTACAGGTTAGGGCTGGGCGATTATGGAGAAAATCAAATATCACTATTTATTTTTATTAAATACTTCGATCTCCATATTGCAACGATATTGTCAGGATGACTATTGGTGCTTTCGCAAAGTTACACAGTTTTTGATAAATAGTCATCAGTAATGTATGTATAATGACTGAGTAGGTAAAAGAAAATAATAAAACAACAAGAACAGAAAAGGACTTCACTTTACTGTAATGCAAAACCAGGAAAAGAAAACACTTATGCCATATTACAATAAACAAAATCTTTGTTTTTGTCTCGTATCACGATATCGATGTTTTGCCCAACGCTACTACAGGTCCAAACCTTCGCACATTTATAAATAATAATAATACATTTAATTCATACAGCGCTTTACAATAAAACACATTTCATATAAAAATGTACACACAGGATGTAAACACAAAAATCACAAACTAGAACAGAGAGCAGTTGAAACTTGAGGATTTTAAGAGCTTAATGTTTTTAAAAAGATATCAAAGTATCGTGCGTTTAGATAAGTTTTCCCCGTTAAATTATAACTCGACTATACAGAAAACACTTCATCTTTTGGGGTCTTCATAGGCTTTTCTTCTCTTCTGCAGTCCTCTTTGTCTTTCCCTCGACTCCTCTTCTTCCTTTCTTCCTCTCTCTATTCTCCCTTTCCTTGTTTCACTCTTTAAATCCAGTTTGTGTGAGAAAGTCGGGACGAGACGACTCAGACTAACTTGATTTTCTGTGTCGTCGTCTCTCTCGGACAGAGCGGCTGGAGCCCCTGGATGCCGGTCATCGCAGTGATGGTCGCCGTGACGGCAGCCGTCCTCTACCCCAACTTCTCCAAGAGCAGCTCCACCTAGGACACACACACACACATACACACACATGCGCACACACACAGAGCGCTGTGAGGAGAGCATCACTGCTTTACTTGTATAAAGTCTAATTGTACATAATTGTAGAGGGAATATAAAGGTTGTGGTTTCTACAGAGGATTCAGAAGCTTCTCGGTTTATTTTGTGTGTGTTTTTTTTTCTGCGGCGGGGAGTTTTGTTGTCGTTTTTATTCTCGGCTCTCTCTCAGCTGTGGTGGGGGGGCTTTTTTTTTTTTTTTTTGGGGTTTATCGTCTCTCTGCTGATTCCTGGGTTAACGAAGCGTTCCCCAGCAGGCCGGGCTTCCACGCAAAACTCCTCCCAGAGGTCACGTTTACATCCGGGATGCAAGCGAACCCAACACTTTCCAGCAGCCTCAGTCCAGACGGGAACATGATCCACAATCTTCAGCTGAAGGAGCATCCGTGCACATTTTCATAGATTTCATTGGCTATTGGAGTCTGTTAGCGGGCGGCGTTCGCCTGTAGCTCCGTCAGAACGGGTTTTAATTGTCCAGTCAGGCTTAGGAAGGACTGACAGATTTAGATTTTCAATGTCCTTGCGGAGGAGAGACGTACAACATGCTCCATATTCAGCTTTAACTTCACCCATTCAGTTCTTCAAACCAGCTCAGTGCTCTTTGACATCTTCAGTACGAGTTATGTCTGCATGTATGAATACTTTTGGATTTTAGCTGCAGATATATGCTTGTTTTATTCCAAAAACATAGGCATAAATTTTTTTTCTTGTCAGAATAGAACATTAATTAAAAAATAAAGAATTCCTCACAAAGTAGTGCAGTTTTATTAAATGCTAATTAGTTTCTGAATATGCTCAACTAAAGCTCAGTAAAAAACTGTAATGATAACGGCTCTGATGTTTTTTACCTGTTATCTCAAGGCGCTGTTGTTTAAAAGGAGCCAGCATTCAAAATCAATGTTTAATAACTTTAATATTCCAGTTGTTTCTTAAACAAATTAGTTAAGTCAAATTATGACTAATTAGGGGCCCACTGCTCGTATTTGCCGCTGGTCCCCCCTATTATGATTATTATTAATTCTATTAATCTGATCTGAGTTTAGTAAAACAATGAAGTAAATCCAGTCAGTAAATCTCCTTCACAGTAAATGTACAGTTTGTACAGAGTGCGTCAGTTCACCTGAGTCACTGTTTGAGTTTCTTTCTGCTGGAAAGTGTTCACGTTGAGCTGTTTTCAGGAAGCTCTGCTCTGGGTTTAGTCGGCCATGTTGGACGTCTAACATGCCGTTTTTCTCTGTTTTTGTTTTTTTCTTTTCTGTGGGAGTTTGAGGGCAGGTTTAAAACTTGAAGCCAAATTATAAAAAAAAAATAAAAAATCTGATTTATTTTCTGTGGGGGTTTTTGTTTTTCATTTTCGTGGCACAGAAAAGGGGCTCGAAGTGCCTCTGATGTAACTAACTAACACCACAGTTTGTGTATGTGTGCGGACAAACACAACCACACACACTTTCTCTGATAAACACACACAGACACACACACACACACTTGGTTTATTTGACTGCCAGAGGTCTGTCAGTGTGAAGTGTGGAGAGAAGCTGTACGTTGGTAATCCACAATGTTTTACCAGCTTTCTCCTGCTAACTATCAGCTGATGAAGCCTGACACAGGGTGGTGAAAGCTCAGAAAATAGCTAGTAAGTGGACCTTGATTTGAGATGATTTTGTCAAATTATTATTGTGGCTTCACCCAAACGATTCACATCAACTCAAAGATGATTTTTAGCCTCGTTTACAGGTCTTAACATGACTGTGGATCCGGAATAAAATCTCTATAAAGTCACTGGATGGATCTGAATTTAATAACATTTTGATAATAATTCACTCGTCCAAATATCCCGTTTCAGACACTAGTACAAAACATTGCCTGCTTCATCCATCTGTTAAAACTGAAGACTTTTTCTCTTACATTAATTTAATAACAGCTTTATTAACACTTTCATGGAAAGCGTGAAACCACAAAGCGAAACTAGGATTTAAAATCTGATCTAAGACGAATCTCAACAATTGTAAAAGTGATTTTCTTTTCATAAATCTTTACAACGATCGTAGAAGTCGGCAACGTTGCATCTCTGCGTGCACGTTTCACCTCTTGCTGCTGCGGCTTTTCGTTATTCTGATGGCGTTTAGTTTACTTGCTGTGTTGGAAGCAGAACTGAAGTGTTTCGAGGTCCGAACACACCAGTTGTGACTTTTACATAAAAGTGACCGGGGGTGTTAAATTGTCAGATTAGTGGATTAGTGTGAAACTTTCCACAGGAATGTGTATCACGTGCACGCAGGACATGCAAACAAAACGGGGACCAACTCACTAAAACGTTGCTTCGTCGCGCTAAAAAAGTGGCTGAAAAAACTCCAGAGGGTAAATATTAAACTTCAGCTTCGACTGATGAGACGAGTTGTAGGACTCTGCGCTCATTTCTAATACTGTAATTACAGTTTTTCCTTCTTGTAAAAGCATCAAAATTAAAGACATAATTATAAACGACAAGCTTATATATTTTTTTAAAGCTCTTATATATTTTATATGGTGCTAAATTATTGTCAAAAAGTTATATATGGACACCAAACATTAACGAAAGTCATGTGAATCTTTCAGTTTTCTGTCAGTCTTTCTCTAACTTGGCCTTTGCTCTTGCACCGTCTTCAGAACTAACTTTACATTTTTTTTTTACCCGACTAGTGGTAAAAATGTAAATATATTAAAGTTTTCTCCATCCCAAAATGTTTATTCCTGTTGAGTTATGACCTGTAACGCCTCACAGAGGGACTAAAATGTTCCTTGAAACAGGAAGAAGATCGGCTTCTCTCCAAATAAACTTAAACACTTCCGGCCTTTTAGCAGACAATAAATGATTTTGTGTGTGTGTGTGTGTGTGTCTGTGTCCGTGCGTGTGTGTTGGTGTTGTACAGGAGAGTGTGTGTCCGTTCACACGCTGGACTCTTTGTCATCGTTCGTGTACTCTGTCTCGTCTCCGTGTTTAAATAAAATTAAAATAAAAAAGACAACGAACAAATATTCCTGATGTTTAAAGAGAAAAACACTACAGTACAGAGAGAGAATTGTAAAATAAAATGTTATTGAATGATGTGCTACTAGACTTATTTTGTTAAAATTGTTTAGAGATATGAGAGGGAGCTATGTAGAGGATATGATTATGAGGATGTATTGAATATGCAGAGCGATGTTTGGATTAAAGTTGTAGCAAGCTGACCCACCAAACCTGCTTCTGCTTCATTCATTCACAAACTTCATTGATCAACAATAATGTATTAAAAAAACTAATCAGGGCCCTTGTCTTCATACATGGTTTATCTAATCCAAACTAACATGATATCAAGAATTATATATATATTTTTTTTATTCTCATCCAGGTTTTTAAAGTTGTTAAACGTTTGATTTGTAGATGACATTTTCCTGAAAAGCAGTACGCTCTTATTTTGAAATAAGACTTAAGCCACAAGCAACACTATTGATTGGGTGGCATGTATATATTTTAATGTGTGATTTATTTATTTATTTTAGCACATTTAATTGTTGGAAATGTATAGTATGGTGTACTACATTTGAAAGCACAGTATTTTTTTTTTTTATGGTCTTTGGGTGGAACTTTTTTTACTGAAGCTGCACAGTGTTCAATGTGTACAAGAGGTGCAAAATAAAGAAATATGAGAATAAAATTAGGTGATTTAGAATAAGTGCACATGTGAAAGTAATTTACAAATATGCAACTAAGTATACAGATGGAATAATTGTTCAAATTTACACTTAGTGAAGAGATACTACATACTATACTATATAGTATATATATATATATATATACTATATATTATACTATACTAGTTTGAGATGTACAAGTACAGGGAATTGAACACCTTAAATCTAATATCTTGATGTTGAATTCACTAAAGGATTTATTAGATCTTAATCTTGACATTATGACTTAATTTAAATTGCATTTGGTGGAGGAAGAAATATTCAGATCTATTATTTTAAGTAAAATTACTAATACCACAATGTAGAAATACTCCATTACTAGTAAAACGTCCTAAATCCTTCTTAAGTAAAACAAAATGTACTTATGCAGTAAAATCTCCCTGATATATTTTATTATATATGACATAGTTTTAACTTTATATACAGTTTAGTTCAGGGTCACCAGATAAATCTGAAGTTGGGACAAGAAAGAGGAAAAAACTCAATTCTGATTTATATGTTATATGATGTTTTATAATTACACTTAAATGTTGCAGCTGGTAAAGGTGGAGATATAATATATATACATATATACATATATATATATACTGTATACTGTATACTGTATACTGCTGTGTAGCTTGTGAATGTCACAAAGGGATCAATAAAGTTTTATCTTAAACTGTAATAATACATGATACATTATTTGTTAATGTAGTGGAGTAAAAAGTACAAAGTGTCCCTCTGAAAAGTAGAGGAGTAGAAGTATAAAGTAGCATAAAATGGAAATACGAAAGTACAAAAATCTCGTAATTGTACCGTCTGAGGTTCAGTGTGTTTGTGGTGTTGCATCACTTTAAGAGGTCACAAGGTTTGAAAACACTTTAATATTCAACAAAGTGTTCATCATCTTATAAAACCCTTAAACATAAATGTAGTGGGAATAAAACGTACAGGAGTTCAAAAACCTCAAAATTATACTTCAGTACAGAACTGAATGTACTTGATTAAAACACAGAGGAGACGTGTGATGTCACAGAAAACTGCATCATTAAACTCAACAGGCCTGGACCTGTGTGTGTGTGTGTGTGTGTGTGTGTGTGTGTGTGTGTGTGTGTGTGTCTGTCTGTCTGTGTGTCTGTGTGTCTGTCTGTCTGTCTGTCTGTCTGTCTGTCTGTCTGTCTGTCTGTCTGTCTGTGTCTGTCTTGTGTCTGTGTTTCTTGAGTGTGTGTCTGTGTGTGTGTGTGTGTCTGTCTGTCTGTCTGTGTCTGTCTTGTGTCTGTTTCTTGAGTGTGTGTGTGTACGTGTCGTGTGTGTGTGTTTCTTGAGTGTGTGTCTTGTCTGTGTGTGTTTCTTGAGTGTGTGTCTGTGTGTGTGTTTCTTGAGCGTGTGACTGTGTGTGTGTGTGTTTGTGTGTGTGTCGTCTGTGTGTCTGTGTGTGTTTCTTGTCTGTGTGTGTGTGTGTGTGTTTCTTGAGTTTGTGTCTGTGTGTGTCGTGTGTGTGTGTTTCTTGAGTGTGTGTCTGTGTGTGTGTGTATGTGTCGTGTGTGTGTGTTTCTTGAGTGTGTGTCTTGTCTGTGTGTGTTTCTTGAGTGTGTCTGTGTGTGTGTGTGTTTCTTGAGCGTGTGACTGTGTATGTGTGTGTTTCTTGAGTGTGTGTCTTGTCTGTGTGTGTGTGTTTCTTGAGTGTGTCTGTGTGTGTGTGTTTCTTGAGTGTGTGTCTTGTCTGTGTGTGTGTGTTTCTTGAGTGTGTGTCTGTGTGTGTGTCTTGTCTGTGTTTGTGTGTGTGTGTTTCTTGAGTGTGTGTCTGTGTGTGTCTTGTCTGTGTGTGTGTGTGTGTCTTGTCTGTGTGTGTGTGTTCACACGACAAACATGCATTAATCATCCAGCAGGAGCGTGATGTCATCTTTACGAGACAGAAAGTTGCAACATGACTGTGAACACATCCAGGAAATATTTCTACTTCTCTAATTCTGAATCAGAGACAGGAAATTAAATATTACAGAAAGTTTTTTATTCTTGTTTAATGTTGGAAAGGTTTTAAAAAACTATTCAAATTCTCAAGAAGAGGAAGTGTTTTCTGACAGTGTTTAAAAATTAAAAGCCTGTCAGATATTTTTTTCTTTCTTGTATGATCAGTGTATTTTATTTATTTGAGAGTTTGACATAAAAAATGTAAATTGCATCATTTCACAGATACGAGAATCTGTTTTCCTCAAACGTAACCAGAAGAGATGTTTTAAATCCATAAAGACTTTTATTTTGTATGAAATTCACAGAGACACTAGAAGACGATTTTTTCCCAAAAAAGAAAAAAAAAGAAGAAGAAATATTAGACAGGTGAAGCATAAAAATATGATAATGAATGATAAATAAATAAATAAAGATTACAAGCTACTAAATCAAAATGTATGTTTATTACTTTTTTAGGGTTAAAATTTTAAAGATTTTTAAGGTTTAGGAAAGCCTCCTAAACCTTAAAAATCTTTAAAATTTTGACTTTAATGTAATAATTTTAATGTAATATCTCTTAATTTTGTCTTAAATACTTTAAAAATCTTCACTTTTTACTTTATTTTTGCGTTTTAAGTCATCGTCTTTGACTTAGTGCCTCATAATTGTGAAAAAAAAAAAATCCAAGTAATAGTTTTGACCTTAATTCATAATTGTGCCTTTATAAGTCAACATTGGTGAGTCAGAAAAATAGTTTTAATTTTTTATTTTGGATTTTTATTTCTATTATTCCTAACTTATCGTCTTCTCCTTCATCTTCCATTTCTCTTTGTTCTTTGTCTCCTTTTTTCTCAATCTTTTCTTCTTTTTTTAAACCAATTTTTCACCAGTTTCTTGATCTCCGATTTAATTCTGAATGATGAAAAATCAGCCGCGTTTTTGGTTTGTTTGGGTCAAAAGTGTTATACTTTGTCAAACACATTAAAAGAAAATGAAGATAAGAGGCTTTACTGTCAGGATAACATTTTCTTATTCCAGAATACAAACTACAACAGTAATCAGGCCTGAAGTGAAATATGTGGAGATTTTTTACGGCTTCTTGTTCTGGGAAGTGACACATGAAACATTGAAGCGTGATTCATGGAAACCAGTTAAAACTCTCCGCAGACGTCACTGAATCCTGCCGCAGCATTTTTGTGCATCAGAGAAATAAATGTGCATCAAGTCGAGACTTTTCCTCTTTACCCTGAAAACACAAAAGGGTGTGTGTTTGTGTGTGTCTGTGTCTGTGTGTGTGTGTGTGTGTGTGTTGAGACTTGTCATGGAGGGCTGGGTTGAGGCCATTTTGGAATTTATGATATTGTGCAACATAACATTATTTTTTTTTTAATGATTTAGATTTCAAACTTAAACTGATCTCCTTTAAATGAGAAAGATTTAAGAAATAAATTAAGATTTTCAAAAATTTAAATATATAAAAAAAAGACACATTACAGCAGCATGAATGCGACATATTATTAGCATGTGAGCTAACCTGTGCTAAGTCGCCGTGCAGCACCTTATAAAGGCGGACTAGTGGCTACGTGTTATTATTTTCGTAGTTTAGTGTCGTATGCATCATAAAAAGGTTTGTTGTGGCTCTTCAGGTTGTTGTAGGCCCAGTTTTATATATATGTAGTCGGGGGTCATTGGCCTGAGAAACGTTGGCGACCCCTGAACTGCACATTTAAATAAAACATTTTGATTTAAAAGTGATGGGGAGGGAACTGTTTTGTAATGAAGTGTTAAATAAGCTTTTTTAGTTTTTTTGTCCTGTTTGATTACATTCACTTCACTAAATATCAATAATTCTAATACAAATTCAATTAAATTTCATACTTTTTGAACAGGTTAGATAAACTGGCTGATAAAACTATTATAAAACAGGTACAAATAAGTTGTCTTCATAAAGAGGAAAGACTGCAGGGTGTTGGTGGTGGGCGGGGAGGGACCTGACTTGACTTGCCCAAGAAAAAATAACTGAAGACACACGTCTGCCTGAAAGTATGACCATGATCACATCAAACTTTATTGATTATTGATTGAAGACAAAAACAACAAGCTAAACTGATAGGAAATAACAGAGCAGATCAATAATCCAGCCTGATAACAACAAGGGAGGCGTCACTCTGACTCAAAACTCAAGAAACAGAAAACCACACACACTATAACCCAAAAACATATACATACATATAAAACAAAATCTAGGTCAAAATCCACTTTTGCTGGAGCTTTCACCCACATTTTATGGTCTTCCTCTTTGATCATGGAGTTTGGAGACCAGTGGTGGACAGTAACTAAGTACATTTACTCAAGTACTGTACTTTAATACAATTGTGAGGTACTTTACTTGAGTTTTTCTGTTTTCTGCATTTATCTGACAGCTTTAGTTACTTTTTAGCGTCAGATTATAAAAAAATATATAAATCAACAAATAAATTCTGATGTTTTATTATAGATATAGATTTTATTTTATTTTATTATAGATATAGATATAGATATAAACTACCCAGAAGTACACAAAGTAATTAAAATGAGCTCCAACTTTACCAGCTGCGACATTAAAGTGAAACATTAATGAAAACAAACACTTTGTGTTTATTTTTTAAAACTTTTTTCAAAGGTCTTTTTATTGATTGGAAATAATTAATAAACAAAAACAAAAAGACAGACAACCGGAGGTATCCTATGCTAAATAATAGATAAATAAAGTTAAAATCATAGGCAATACAGAGAAAATATCTATAATATACTTTAATCGTGACAGCAAATGTTATCTGAGAAATAATAGAAATAGAAAATAAATAAATAAATAATTAGGATATAGGAAGAAAAAAAAGTCATGAGGTGCACATTTTGTAAAATAGATAAATATAATGATTTAATAATAAATAAATAAATAAATGTAGGTGTTATTCCTACCATTTCTACATCTTCTTAATCTATTGATTGATTATAAATGTTTATTTTATCTCGATGAATATCAGTTTTCATTACTGCTGATGCAGGAATTACTGTTTCATCTAATGTGTGTATCACAGCTGTTTTACAGGATTAAACAGAGTTAATTGATGATAATTAGTAATTAAATTTGTTCATCTGCCCTCGTGCATAGACGATCTTTGATAAAGAGTTCGGCGTCATTACAAACTGATGCTGCATTCAAAGCTGTCGGAAATAGGATAATTATGAGATTTTGTTTTCCATAATATCAATGAAAGTGCTGAATTTTTATGATGTAGAGACATTGAAATAAGAGTAAAAAATTGCTAAAAAATAAATAAGTATTTAGTTTGTTCTGTTTCTCTGTTTATAATCCTTTGTGACAATCAATAATTACACATGTTTGTTTTGCAGAAATGTGTGCGATCATGTTGTTCCTCCTTAAATAAAAGTACAATGACATACAAATAAATATATATAATAATTTGCAATATAACCATAATATTAATATAAACATCATAATAAATAAGTGACATCTTATTCAAAATTGTAAAACAATATAATCTCAATTGATTTTGACTGAAGCAATTGATTTTGACATTTTATAAGATGAAATGTTATTTTTAATTATTAGATTACTATCATTGTATTTTATTTCTTTATTTTCCACTTCTGTTTGATTATTTTACTGTTTTATGTTTGAATATAAATGTGTACAAATGTATATATCTGTACATAAATGTGCTATTTTTCTTTTCTTTATTTTTTTTAGAATCCTTTTTGGAGGAATTTGAATTTAAATTATTTCTTTAAATTAATTTAATTTAACAGTCTCTTCCATGTACAATTAAATAAATTGTCTTTAATTATTCTGTTTCTATTCCTTAAAAAAAGAAAAAGATAAATTAGAATACATATGATTTGTGCTACTAAATATAAATAAATGTGCCTTGCATTAGTACAAAAAAATTATAAATAAACATCACAAACACATCATAAATTAAAAAGTTCAACTGGGATAATTACACAACTTTAACAAAAATAAATGGACATTCACTACGTTTACATGCACAAAAATATTCCACTATTATTCCGAATATGACAATATTCTGAATTTTATACGGGTCATGTTAACAGCATTTCACGAATACGACATGTGGGATATGACGATATTATTTGGGTTTTGGGAGCATTCTTTGGACATGTATACATTTGGAATATGTTTCTCAATTGTTTGTTTTTTTCTGCACAAACCAACACAGACCAACAGTTTGTGGGTGGAGATGCATGAACAAAATAAAAAACGCACTTTTCTGGTCCAAAGGAGAAACACGCACGCCTACTTCTAAATGTTATAAAACACTTGGATATCAACACGTTTTTGTATATACGCAAATATAACAAGTTTAGTAGTTTGCATGTAAACTGTAATATTAATTTTCATTAACCATGTAAAAAAAGTTCAATAGGAATAATGGCAAAATATTTTTTATGAAGTTAAAATCCAGAAGGAGGCAGTAATACAACGTTAAGGATCCCAACTGCCCGTAAAACCTCAAAGAAGAAGAGGAAGAAACCCGAGCTTTTAAAGCAGCCCCTGAACGCAGCAGCAGCCAGTGAGTCTCAGTGAGGTTTCAAAAAAAACTCCAAACCAACTTCAGGCTGCTCCGAGGAAACACACACAAAAAAAACACACACACACACGCTCCCCGGCCCAACTTTCTGTCACACTTTTCAACAAAGTCCGAGCAAGAAGCGGTGAAGATAATTAAAGATGCCGGTCACAGAGAAGGACCTGGCCGAGGACGCTCCGTGGAAGAAGATCCAGCAGAACACCTTCACCCGCTGGATCAACGAGCACCTGAAGTGCGTCAACAAGCGGATCGTGGACCTGCAGATGGACCTGGGCGACGGCCTGAGGCTCATCGCCCTGCTGGAGGTCCTCAGCCACAAGAAGATGTACAGAAAGTACCACCCGAGGCCCAACTTCAGGCAGATGAAGCTGGAAAACGTGTCGGTGGCGCTGGAGTTTCTGGACAAGGAGAACATAAAGCTGGTCTCCATCGGTGAGTAAATACGGTTCATTCATTCGTCTGGAGGCTGCAAAACCAGCAACTTTTATTTTATTTTTTTTTACCCCAAAATAAGTGTCCCTGTTAGAGGAGAGTCTACACATGTCAGGGATGCTGGTAGTACTGATATTACATGTCCAAGTAAAGTTTTGTCCCCCAAGTTTCCCAGTTTATAGCCCCAAAACACAGTTTCTGTCGTAGAAAGCACGGACTGCCATTAAAAAAGTAACGTTTTAAAGTCTAACTGGTTCTTCCTTATACATAAATATACAATACATTAATGAAAATTGAGTCTTTCGAATCAGTTGCACCCACTCTTCAATTCGGCATACATGTAATACACAAAGCAACACATTTTTCTTTTAAAATCTTAGGTTTTATGAGCGTTTCACGCCGTTGATACGCGCCCACCTGGCTGCATTTAGTTTGGCGACAGACGGTCTTGGGAATCGAGAGTAAATTAAACGACTTTTAAAAAGCTGATATTTAATTGAAGTTAGCGCTATTGACTGTTATGTGAAGTCAAAGTAAATAGAGATTGAGGAGGCTTTTAAGATCCTGTTTTAAAATGTTGGCGAGGCACTTTTTCCGGAGACCAAAGTTCAATCCGTACCTTTGTCCTTTCATTTGTGTGGAGGTTGAGATTTCTTATCATAATGTTAACCAAAATCAATCTAATAAAAGTTTCCGGCGTGGTAAAAGAAATAGCATTACTTACATTACACGTATTAATAAGATTAATTACCATTTTACTCAGTTTGTGTCGTGTTAGTTTTTGTATATGCAGCACTTGCCAAACTGTGTTTAAGAATCCTGCAGTTTAATGTCGCTCTGCCTTTCCGGGAACTTAAAATATTGTACATTTATTTTTTTTGGATTTTTATCGAATTGAAAGGAACTCCTCTCTAAATCGGCATACACATAATCCACGATTAAGATGATGTTTTTGTTGAAAATCGCACATTTATGCTGTAAACCCTGCTTCTGCTGCCTATCACCTCTGTGTAGACTTTATGTGAAAGAAGACTGTGAGAACTGGAACCAAATCACATCTACAATTTTTTCCCCTTTCAGTTTAATTAAAGCAGTAGTTACTTTCTGCAGCTACATATTTGGTCCCACAGTAATTACTGATGAAATGCATCATGTTGTCAACAGCAGCATAAAACTGACATATTTCTAAATGGAGTTTGGCATGTTGTGGGTGTAGAGTCTCCACATGACAACAGCAGAGTGTGTTTTAATGAGCAGGCTCCCACAGAGAGAGGACACACCTGTGTTAATGAGCCTGGCTTCACGTGGAGAGGTGAAGTCTCTCCGATAAAAATACTTTACCTCAAAAAACCTCTCAAACTGTTAATAATGAGGGTGAACATGATCAGCTGCTCAGTTACTCTGCTTCATATTTTTCTTTAACAAGCTGCTTGTTGTGTCCCAAACATAATTGCCACACATCGGATTTTAATTAATGTGGTTTGGCTTCCACCCAGGCTGCTAAATACTGACAAATAATCATACTGCAGTTATTATGCTGAACATTTGTCATACCATTTTCATTGTTTTAGATTAGTTTTTAAGCAATTGAAGCTTTTAAAAAAAACAAAAACAAAGGGTACGTTATTGCTTGTCTTAAATAGTTTGATTTATATTAGTCGGGCATCATGTTAATCAATGTTTTTGTTCTTTTTAATGTTTATTTTGTCGAGTTTCCAAGGTAACCGCAGGGAAATCTGTGAAAAACTCAGATTTTCGTTATATTTCCTCCCTTCAAAAATAGTGTTTGTCCAGAAAATGTCTATATTTTCTCTCCTGTGATGACCTAAGATAACATATATACTTTGCCCGCTGCATTACACAGCACACTCGTGCACCAACGTGCTTAAATTCACATGTTGAGTGTGAGACGGTCGTTCTACAAGGCAATAAAAGACAATAGTTTCAAATGGTAAAACCAGGTATAATCAACCCAGATAATAAATAATCAAGTCGCCAATATATTAGTCCCCGATGTTTTGCTGATTCTGCAGACGTGGCAGATTTTAAAAGTATATTGCACATAAAACTCTGGAGTTCCTGGTCGGTTGGGATTATGTGCTGGAGGTCGTATTTGTGAAGTTTTTGGATGTATTTTTTAATCATTTCTTCATGTGTTTTCAACCTGTTTTTTTGCTGTGTAAAAGACAAATGAAGAGAAAAAAATAGCTTTAATGAAAGTGAGGAAAACGGCGTTTGTGTTTGTGTCGCAGTTTCTTGGGTTGAACTGGAGGCCCATCGATCTCTGGCTGCTTGTCACGCAGAATGCTTGTTAGGACTTTTTTTTCTTTTAAGTTTCCTACACACACACACACACACACACACACACACACACTGATATTCCAACCATCTTGCACAGTAACACACAGAATCCTCTGTTGCTCTTCTTGACGTTTCTTCCCCGTTATATACTTTCCAGATTGTAAAACCCTTTGAGGCAAATTTTGTGATATTAGGCCATGGGAATAAAATTGACTTGACTTGAATCTTGGTCACAATCCGTGTTTACAGTTTTGAGGCGTGTCAGATTGTGTGCTTAGCGCCTGGTGAATCAGAGGAACGTCACCAGTCTGCAATCTTTGGTCGTAAAGCTGGTGCCGTTATTGAACATTTCTGTTTTTTAAAACGGCACTTAAGATGCTCACACACACACACACGTGCATCTATACTAATTGATGTTTCAATTAGTGCATGTAGCGGTTGTTTGTGGGTCCGTATGAGCTCATGAGTTTGTCTAGTGTTTGTTTTGAGGAACAAAACTGCTTTTCTAGATTCAACAGAAGTTTAAAAAAAAAAAAAAAAAATGATCAGATGAAGTGAATTCTCTGGATCGGGAAGAAAAACTTGGAGCGTGAAACCGTCCTGATGAGTAGAGATGAGCGCGTTCAGTGACGTAAAACTGTGGAGGTTTGAATTTCCACCGTAGAAAGGAAATGACTGGATGGGTGGGACGCACACACATGCACACACACACACACACACACACACAATGTGAGGCAGCACTTTTTGTGTTAATGACTGATGAGAAAACGCTGATTTGTGCTGTTTTTAAAGATAATGTGAAGACTTGTTTATTTTTTTATGTTTATTGTAGTTGATATTCATTAGAGCTGAAACAACCAATCAGACAGTTGTTAGTGTGTTTTTGTAGAAGAAGAAGAATCTGTTTCAGATTTAACACGCACATTTTTTTTGTCACTTCAGTATTTATGTGACAGGAGTTAAAATCCTCTAAATCAGTGCAACGGTCCTTTAATGCATCACAGAAGTGGTGACACGTTTTGCACATGGTGACAAAATGATGGTATAAATATAAGCCTGGTCAGGACATCTCTTTATGGACACTTCACGTTGGATTTAATGGTAGTGTATCTTTGAATTCATGCGAAGATGTAGTCTCAGAAAGATCACGCCAAACGTGACGTCTTTAAAATACCCAAAGATATTTAGCTCACACTGATAAATGACAAAGAAAAGCAGGAAATCCTCTGGAATCGGACAATATTAGGATTGTTTCACCATTTATTCTTGAAAAATGTCTGAAACTGATTATCCAAATAGTTGCTGGACAGTTTCAGCTCCAGTCTGAACAAGCTGCTTCTCATCGTGTCTCTCTGTGAAACCACATTAAATACAGGCGACGTCTTGTGTTTTGTAATGTAAGTCGTGATTAAACCGCTCGGCTGTGCTTTGCATGTCGGAACAGCACAGTGCTTGTTGTGAAAACATCGAGACACTTTGGCACTTTTGGCAAGAAAAAAAAAAAAAAAAGAAAGAAAATGTCCAACTAACCCGTGTGAGGGAGAAACTGTGAAGCTGGAGTCCAGTTTGGTCACACAGGTAACGTCCGTTTGTCAGATGCCTCACCTCCGTGACGGAGAGGGGGAGGGAGGGAGGGGGGGGGGGGGGGAGAGGGAGAGAGCGTGGGAAGGAGATGTTTGCAGTCGTCAGACAAAGTGATGCACTCAGCGCCTCCTTCTCTGTTTGTTAATGGTTAGCTGTGGTGTGGGGCCCCCCAGAGAGGCCCCTGGCTTTTGTGTGTAACACGCACTTGCACTGGCTTTACTTCCTTATTGTTGGCCTGAGTTTTATGTAGATATAATACATTTTTTTTGGAATCGACACATTTTTTTTCCCTGTGAAAGTTTTTGTCTTTTTTTTTTTTCTGACTTTATAAAAAAAACAGAAACATGTATATCTAGAAAAAAAGTTTGGGTTTTGCCACAAACTGGGCACATTTCATGAATCCTGCCACATTTGTACATTTCTACTGTTCTTGGTTGAACAGAAAACAAAAAAAACCCTAAAAGTTATTGTTATTACACCAAAATAAGGAAATGATATGGGCTATGCATGAACAAATGTATGCATTTAGTTTGACGAACATTCATGCACAGTTATCAGACATGTTTGGGATGAATCTAGGTCGCCTCTAATAACATAAATCCTTATAAACGTATTTGAGAAGGTTGTGCTGCATAAAAAGTGCCGTCATCAGCCGCAGATATAGAACAGATGCAGATTTATTTTCATCAGAAGTTCTTTCCCGTTTCCTTTTAACATGCAATCAGTTCAAAACCACGTTTAGATTTTCTCTCATAAAATTAGGAAGAGTCATGTACTATCAA
>CALSCE010010723.1:12994911-13015912 GCA_943593645.1 Bovichtus variegatus
AGGAAGAGAGTGAGGGAGGAAGGGAGGAAGAGAGTGAGGGAGGAAGGCAGGAAGAGAGTGAGGGAGGGAGGGAGTGAGGGAGAGTGAGAGGGGTGAAAAGAAGAGAGAAAAAGAGAGAGATGGGGAAGGAGGGGGAGTGAGAGGGAGATTCATGTTTTTTTATCCTGCTTTTATAAACCTGGATAAGCTTCCTATAAAAACCAGGATCTGATGTTTGGTGTAAACACTTTCTTCAGGTTTCTGAAAACATTTGTTGGAGCAGAACTCAGACTTCACACAGATGATCTGACACCTGGAAGCTTTCATGTTTCATGAATAACCAGATTTATCGTGTTTCATGTAAACATCACATCCCAAATTTGATAAAAACCAGAAATAGAAATCAATGTTCCCAGACTGACGTGCGTTCAGCTCATGCTGACATTACATGCTATGTAACTTCCTCACGTCCACTCTGTGATTATATATACATTTATTAAATAAGTCAAAAAAGAAAAACGTTTTTTTTAACTTTTGTCTTCCCACCAAAGAGCACTTTCATTTTTCTTCTTTGAAGTTTTGAATAACTGTTGTCTGTAATAACAACATAGAATTTTATCACATTTTCTTTTCTTTTTTTTTATTGAACAAGGCTCTTGAGTACGTGTACAACAGTTTGGGAATCACTGGAATAAAAGATCCAACAAATAGGCAGAGAAATAAAAGTAGTAAAAATTATAGTAAAAAAACATAAAAGCTGTTTTAAACATCTGTACTGCTCAAAAATGCCCTCAGGCTGGAGGGGAAGTGGTTTAACGAGCAGTTTCTGTGCAGGTTCTGCAGAAGAATTGCAATAATATTTACAATTTTGATTAAATAAATATGCAATAAATCAGTTTTAATAATTGCAATGAATTATTAATAATTATATTCTTATCAATTTATTTTAATTGATTTTTTTTTATTTTTTTTTACTTATTTATTTGTGTACGTGATAGTATTGTTATTTTATCTCTACTGCTTTTTTGTTATTTTATTATACAGCACTTTGGTCAACTGTTTATTATTTATTTTATTTTATGTGCTTTATAAATAAGTTTGATTTGATTTATTTTTAGTAGTAATAGTTAGCGGAGGAGGAGTATTTTGGTGGAAACTTTTTGAAAAAGACAAAACTGAAGGTAAAAGGAAAAAAGAAAAGTGTGTAATGAAGAGAGTAAATCCCAACAGACAGTTTTATATTTGGCGTGAAGCTAGTTTCCATTTGAACACACATGAAGAGTGTGTACACACACACACACACACACACACACACACACACACACTTCCTGCCAATAACGGCTGAAGATTGTGTGCTTGTGTGTGTTGACAGCCTCACGGATGATCTCATGCAGTGTGCCGTCACACACATGCAGATAGAAAGTTTTTTTTACTCTTTTTGACAGTTTTTCTCTCTCTATCTCATTTTTTTCAGTCCATTCGAGGTGTCCGTGGGTCGGGAAGCGGGGCCTCAGCAGATCAGAGCCTGGGGTCCTGGCCTGGAGGGAGGCATTGTGGGTAAACCTGCCACCTTTGTAGTGGAGTCCGTCGGCACGGATGTCGGAGTGCTGGGTGAGTTTATTTTTGGTTTGCTGATAAACAGTATTTATCAGGATTTTAAGCTATAAATCAGATTGGATTCAATTCTGTCAACACTCCACTTTACATCTAATCTGATCTGACTTTTCTGCATCTTCAGGTTTCGCCATCGAGGGACCTTCTCAGGCTAAAATCGAGTGCGAGGACCAGAACGACGGCTCATGCGATGTCCGTTACTGGCCGCTGGAGGCCGGAGAATACGCCGTCCATGTGACCTGTGACGAGGAGGACATCGAACACAGCCCCTTCATGGCCTACATCGTCCCCGACAACAACGCCAGCGCAGCAGATAAGGTCAGTGAGACGCGAAACTAAAGTGCTGTGCACGGGTCACGCATTTGTGAAGGGCAACCCCGAAGTTAGCGTCGCTCGGGTTATATTTGCAATATCAATGAAAATAAGTCGGAGTTGCAGATGGATATTTTTTCAAAATCGCCCTAATTAAAAAAAATAAAAAAAATGCCTGGAATTGTCCTAATATTAAAAAGATATAATCTCTAATGATTATTATGGTTTGGTGGTTGTAGGTTCAGGCTTTCGGGCCGGGGCTGGAGAAGACCGGCTGCCTGGTCAGCCAACCTGCCGAGTTCACCGTCAGCGCTAAGGATGCTGGGAAAGGACCTCTGAAGATCATAGCTCAGGTAATGACACCTACACGCTGTACGACTGTCTGTCACAACAACTTCTACACACCAGACATGACGAGGAAGAATCCACGACGACTTTCTCTCAAACTACGTTTAGTCAAAGAAAAAAACACGCGAGACAGGAGTTCTCTCCTCAAAACGCTCGATGTCTGTCGGCGATCAATGATGTTTGTGTGCTGATTTGCAGAGAAAAACTATTAATATAAAGAGAAGAATTGCCATGCTTGCTGATGCTTTGTTGCATGCAGATATTAAACCTGCTCGATATCTCTCGGGCGTCTCTTACTAAATAAATGCAGACACACACTTTTAGCTGTGAGTGTGTTAATGCTCACATCAGTGTCGGAGCATCTGGTGTGTTTGCAGCTTTCTGTCTCTTACAAGTGGGATTGTGTTTTTTTTTAATAATACTTACAATTATACATTGATCCTTTTCATTATTGCTTAATCTGTTGACATTTCTTTTATAAATTGATGAAGGGTTTAGTCTGCAAACCTCAAAACAAACATTTGTATGTGTGTATTTAGTTTTTTATTTCAGTAAAAAGCTTTGACTATCTTCTTAACTGCCTGTCTGTCTGTCTGTCTCTCTGTCTGTCTCTCTGTCTGTCTGTCTGTCAGGATGGAGAGGGGCTTCCTGTGGAGGTGAAGGTGAGGAGTAAAGGTGACGGGCTGTACTCCTGCTCCTACACGCCCACCTCCCCTCTCAAACACACCTTGGCCGTCACCTGGGGAGGAGTCAGCGTCCCAAACAGCCCCTTCAGGGTAAGCAGCCAATCACAGCCTCCTTTTAAAACGGGAAGAGACGTCCCGGCCAAACCCGAGGAGGCAGAATTTTCTAAGGTCGTCCAATCGGAAGCTTTAGTTGAGGCAGAAAGCTTCAAAGTCGTCCGATCAGAGTCGAAGGAAAGTTTTAATACGGTGCAGTCGAAACCTAAAGATGCGAGCAGGAAAACTAAAAAGCCTCTGATCATCATCACGACATACACTGAGGAGAGGTACAGCACCTAGTTCTGCTGCACAGAAGTACACTCTTATTTAAAAAAAGATATTAAAGAAGAAAACAAAGAGATGAAGACTGTGCTGGTGAGAAAACACCTTCAAATCCTAAATGCTTTAACTATAAACTACTATAACAAATTTCATTTAAATGATCATATCATGTATATTTCATAATGAAGGTTTTAATGACTCCAGAATTTAACATGATGGATCCTGAAATCACAATTTAAGGTGTCTCTTCATTAGGGCTGCAACTGATGATTCTTTTCCTTATTGATTAATCTGCAGATTTCTTTTTTTTTTTTCTAGATTAGTTAATTAATCCTGTAATATATGAAATGTCAGAAAATGGTAAAAAAAAAAAAAAAAATTTCATCCCAGTTTCTTATAATACCCCAGTGTTCACACCTCGATCAAATGAAAATGAAGCATTCAAAATAAAACAATAACAATTAAATCAGAATAGAAAAATTTAAAAAAATTAAAAACATGGACACACTGTTGTTCGTCAATAGTTTCAGCACAGGACTTTCTCTAAAACAACAAAAAGTGTAATTTATACATTTTTGTTTGCTAGTGGATTAAACAAATGAGATGCAGTGTTAATTAGTGACCTTTAGAGACGTTGGTAGGTGTGTGTTTCCTCCTAAATGCTACACGCTGGACCTTTTTTAATGCACAGATGCAACTTTCTCATCCGTTTCTCCAAAGGAAAAGAAATAAGCGTGTATTCCAAAAAATGTTGAAGTATTCTTCCAAACTGTAAGCTCATTACCCAAAAGAGCTGCTAATATAATATGCATAATTAATGAGCTCTAACCAGACCTTGTTTGCTCATCAGCTGTGTAAGATGAGGTTTGCTGGGCAGCTAATACAAAAGTCTGCAGGATGTAAAGTTCTCCGACTTTGTTGCGTCCAATACGGTCATCGTGAAGCTCAGTTTGACTGATGCTCACATGTTTATTTGTTTTGACGTCTAAATATTCGTTGGTTTTTTTCCTAAATCTCTGAACTGCAAACTTGACTTTTATTTGAAGCACTTTTCTGATATGAAATGGACACTAACTCTTCATTAACATCATAAAAATGTTTTTGTTTTTTTGTTGTTGACTGAAAAAACATTCCTGCCCATCACTTGCGTCCAAACCCTCATGTATTTTGATTAATGTAACTTCTGTTTGTGCTCTGTTATAACAACCTTTGCTTTGTCTTTTACACCCTCACTTTGAACCTCTCTAATCAGAACTTTTTTTAATTTAATTATTTTAACTAAAGTTGTTTTTATGTAGACTTTACTGACGATGATTTAACCACCAAAAGCTCTTTCCATTCCTTTCTGCACTGTAACCACTGTCTATGCACTGTAACTCACTTTGCTTTTTTGTATTTTTTTTAACACTTTTTTATTTTTTTTTTACACCAGAACTTCACTCATCTGAACTTTTCTCTGATCGATGATACAAACCAGCAAAGAGCTTTTCTAATTTTCTAATTTGCAACAACCTGAAGCGAGAAATTAAATTCTAGATGGAGAAAGTAGGCACCAGCGTTACTAAAACTATCTATTATTACTTTAAAGTTGGGATGTCCAAGTTTTTTATTAAAGTCCTTTAATATTGGATGTCCGGCCCGTTACTTATATTTACTTGCATTTTAAATAATTAACTATCAAAGTTACAATTATGTTAAAATGTGACTGGTTCAGATGAGTGAAGCTCTGCTGACGTCTTCACAACACGGGATTAAACATTTTTATGAAGTAAATCTTGTTCCTGTTGAATGAAAACTTTTTCACTTATGTGTAATATATCAAGTAAAAATATCATCTATTAGAATTCAGTTTTATTGACCAATATAACTCTGGGTTCCTTATTATTATTACCTCATTTATGATGATATGATTAAGGAATTTAGGATCGAAAGATGTTTGATCATTTCATTTAATTCATTGTTACTCAGAAAACTAAATGATTTAAAACATAAAACGGTCAAAGTGAAAAGGTTTTCATTTTACAGTCAATATGCACTAATCAAATCAGTCTTTGCACTGTAACCATCTTTTAAAAAAAACATTTTTAATCCCAGTTTGAGAGCTTTCTTTTGCCTTGCACTTATTGCTGTGAGGTTTCTGACTTTGTTTATCAGCTGTCTTTCCTTCTGCCAGTTGTTATAAGATTTTTTTTTTTAAGTTTAACTCGCAGGACAAATACGGAACACGTGACGATGCCAACAGTCCTCAGGAGTTGGCAAAGACTTTTCTTTCTTTGTGTTGAGACGCAGAGGTACAAAGGCCAAAAGTTAAAGCCGAGCAGAACTCTTCGGAGGAGACGGTTGATGCAGTTTGGAAACATTTAGAGACTTTGCAAAGGGAACATTTGATTTAAATGTTTAGACTGGTTCTTCGTGTTTCTCCAAAGCTTTTCTTAGCATTCATAGTAGAAAACCTTCTGCAACAAAACACAATGTTGGTGTTTCTTCTGTCTCTGATGGAAGTATTTATACTGGTCCATAAATCATTTCAACAGGGCCAGAGAAGTTTGTACTTGTCTAAAAAGTATTATTCCAAAGTTTAGAGCTGATGTCACCGTGATGGATCGACAGGCTTGTTGTGAGTTGCAGCAGCCTGCAGGCATCGACTGCACCTTTCTAACTTTACTGTTGACACAGTAGATGGATAGAAAGTAAACAGTCACACCCAGCTCTCAGCGCTGCTGGGAACACCTTTTCATTAAAGTGAGAAGATAGTGAAGGTGGCGTGGAAGAGGTGCATGGTGGAAACCTGAGTTAACCTTAACTGTGACACGTAGCTGCAGCTTTTGTTGTTCAATTGGGTTGAAAACTGAATGTTCATCTTTGCTGACGACGGCTTGATTTTAATCCAAGTGGTAGCAAGAAATTGTCAAATTAACTATCAACTTAAGTTGTAAACACCTGAAGCAAAGAGGACAGAAGTTAAGTGATCTTTGCAGGCAAACGGGGCCAGTCTCACCGGCAATTATTACAGACGTTGAGGAACCAAATTCAGAACAAATTCAAGTAATTGCAGTGGAATTAAGGTCCAAAGGTTTTGTTAAGTTCTGCTTTGGTGACTTTGAAACATGCAGCTGCAACTCAGAAGAGGCATGACCTGCAGTCGGCTGTGAGACAGGGATCAATGGTACCAATATGTCTCTACAACAAACCAAGCTGAATTAGCTTTGGCGCTAACAGGACAATGGCGGGCTATAGTGGCTAACTACTGTGAAAACTACACAAATCTTCATCTTCAATGGGCGTATCCATGGATGTTTGTCTGTATTGTTTGCTTTGAGCATTAAGTCAGTTTTGGTTGGAGTTGGGTTGATTTTTTTTTTTTTTCTTTTTTTTTTTTTTTTAACAAACCCGGAAGACGGCTGATAAACAAACTTGCTGCTTCTAAGCTTTACAAGTTAGATGAATGCTTTGTACTTTTCAGATTGGCTTCAAGTTGCTATGTTTTAGTTGAATGTTGACTTTTGATCTGTGTAACACATTTTAGATGATTGGGTAACTTTTTTTTAAATGAAATCATATAGAAAGATTTTTTTGTTCCTGCATTTTTTTTCCAAAGGTTTATTTAGTCAATTAGGTTTGATGCATGCATTGCATGTATTTTCTAATAATTGTTATTTGTCTAACAACAGTGAATCTGTAACTAACGTGTTGACTGAAACTCACTTTAATCATCAGCTGTACTAAAACCCAACATAATTTATATCCACTTAAATCATAGGTGGAAGTTAGATTGGTTTTAAAAATAAATTCTGACATTTCATTTAAATGTTTTACTGTGTTGTTTGGTTCATTTGCTTTAGAGTTTCTAAGTGACTACAATGCTCAACAGAAAGGAGACAGTTGACTTTCACTAAACATACATTACACTGACCATGAACATCTCTACACATGTACATAAAACATTGTGCAGCTGTATGTGTAAAGGAAGTGGTAATTGTGTATTTTATAATTGTGCTTTACCAAAGAAAAGAAAAAAACACCCAGTTTTTCAAACAGTGTTTGTAGCTGTTTAACACACTTTTTTTAAAACAAGAAAATGAATTAAGCGTCAATGTTTTGTTAAGTATGTCCGATATGTAAAACTAGTTTACTGACTTCACCCTGCAGGATTTTTCTGTACTTCATGTCCCTGGTTTTTAAACTGTTAATCTCTTGCAGCATGTTTTTCAGACAGAGTTCTGAAAACATGCCTTGAGCAGCTATAGAAGACAAAATTAGAGCTTCTTCTTTTAAAATTGCTAAAACAAAATATTGGTAATGCTTTTAGTGTTCTGGTTTATGAACTGCATTTTCTTTATAAATAGTTATTTTAGAGTTTAAATCTTAACACCGTGTAAATAATAGATGTGATTTGAGTAGAAACTAAAGAGAAATCTGTTCACTGTAACACCACCAAACCCCTATTCCCTTTTTAAATCTAAAGTTCTCATGAACAAATCATTTTAATGTCACATTTAGAAACACTATATTTTCTAACCACAAGCCTGGTACCACTTTCAGGCAGTGCTAGAACTCGGAACTCCTTTTCAAATTTTAAATAAATACCATTAAATAAAATGCTGATATGAAAATGTCAATATTAATAAAGTCTAGTGAAATTGAGCCATAAACAACATACAACATAACATATTTCAAAATGTGTAATATACAAAGTAAGTAATGTATAAAGATGGAAAAGTAGGGGATCTGCGATGGAGCCCTGTGGCACTCCATGTTGAGTTTGATTCTTTCTAATGACACTGCTGTGCTGTTTTTAACATTGCATGATCTGTGGTGAAATCTCTTTTAAATCACCTTTTTAAAAATGTAAATAAGTGATGTAATTTCCTGTTGTGGTGCTTATAGGTGAATGTCGGTAAAGGCAGCCACCCCAAGATGGTGAAGGTGTTCGGTCCTGGAGTGGAGAGAACCGGGCTGAAGGCCAACGAGCCTACACACTTCACCGTGGACTGTTCAGGAGCTGGAGACGGTAAGAAAGACACACACACACACACACACACACACACACACACACACACACACACACACACACACACACACACACACACACACACACACACACAGAGGGATAATTAAGACACAATATCCCCCACATACAGTTTTATTTGGTGTTACAGCAGTTTCCATCTGTGTCAGAACAACACACACACTTAAATGAGCAGACAAACATTGACTTATTTTGTAGTCTCTCATTCTCTCACACACACACACACACACACACACACGTTTCCCCCTGGTATGTGCTGGAGATGATCTCAAGGCAGAAACATCCTGACGGAAAATGCATCACTCTGAGACCACACTCGCACAAGCTCACGCTTCATCATCTACCTGCACAAGCCAAAGACAGAAATATATTTAAGAGCAACTTAACAAGCCCTTTATAGCTTACACATGCCTCCTTCACATATTAATACTTAATTGTTAAAGTATTTGCTCTTGCAAAAATTTCAGAAAATGCCGTTTTCAGCCACATAAATATGAAGATTTCCTGCTTTTCTCTATTTTATATCATCATAAACTGAATATCTCTGGGTTCGAACTGACAGAACAAGACATTTAAAGACTTAATTAAGATTTAATGACTTTGGACTTTGAGAAACTGGAATGGACATTTTTTTTTTTTTACTATTTTCTGACATTTTAGAGGCTATTCGATGAATAGTTTCTGAAAATAATCATTACTTGCAGCCCTAATTCCTAACACTCCTAGAGCGCTACAGTACATACACTACATTTACTATGCTCTATCGCTGCCTTGTAGCTCCGCGTAAAGTTACATATTTAGCTTTTTTTTATTGTCAAAGTGAGGATTTTGTGGAACAAACAACGCAACGGCAGAGGAACTGAGTTACAACTGAAGTTAAATATGTAAATGAACATCTGTTACAGTCTAATGAGTACTTTTTCTTTTTATACTTAAAGTACTTTTTGTTGTTAATACTTCTGTACTTCTTAAGTAAGTCTTTAAAAGCAGGAATTGTATCTTGAATTACTGCTAGTTTTTTCTTAAACAAAAGATCAAAAATACTTCTACCACCACTAAATTATTAAGAGTTTTTGATACTGAAAGGATTTTCATCTAATGATCTAAATGGTAAAACATTACGTCGCCTGAAGTTTTTCCTTCCGGTGTTGATTGTGTCCGATGCACGGTGGAAACACACCTATCGACGTCTCTCCTGGGCGAGCGAGATAAGCTGAAGGTTGAAGAGAGTTTTTAGATTGTCGGTGGTTGAAGAATCTGACCTGTTTCTGTCGTCTGACACAGTTTACTGCTTCATTCCTCAAATGCTCCGAATTCCTTTCCTGTGATTGACAGCTCAGTTTTGCTGCAGGAAACTCTTTGATTGTGCCGAGTGGTTGGTTCATTGTTTACGTTAGAAAGTCTATGAGAGTCTTAGCATCCTGGGGCAAAATGTTTCTGACATGAGTTAGTACAATGAATGAAAAGCTGTGAACAGAATCCACCTACACCCCCTTGTGGCAGGAGGTGTCACTTTAAAGAAAGACGAGATGAGAATAATTTTAGAATTTTATTAATCCAGAAGGAAATGCTCGTGCCAGAGATTGCAAAAAAAAAAAAAAAAAAAAATCCAACAAAATAAAAATGGAAAAATCCAAAAGAGTGATAAATATAGTGTATAAGTACTACGAGTAATAATAACACCAGTACAAAATAAAATATCAGTACAATTAGTAAATTAAAATAGAAAAGTACATTTGACAACATAGGAATAAAAAAATAATAATAGTAAAAATATAATAGAATAACTATAAAAGTAAGATACATTTAATAAAATAAGTAACATGAAATAGAAAAAGTAATGCTGCACATTCATGAAGCCGCTGCTCCTCAGATCTTTACACTAAAAGAATAAATAAATGTCTTCTAATTCATAAATCTAGCAATCCGTCAAAGAAAAGGAAACTCTGCTATTCTGTTCTGTGCAGTTAAATGTGTGTGTGTGTGTGTGTGTGTGTGTGTGTGTTCATCCAGGTGATGTCAGCGTGGGCATTAAGTGTGACGCCAAAATGGTCGGTGACAAAGAGGCCGACGTGGACTTTGACATCATCCCGAACGCCAACGACACGTTCACTGTCAAATACATGCCTCCTGCTGCCGGAAGACTCACCGTTAAAGTCCTGTTCACCGACAAGGTACACACACACACACCAAAACACACACACACCAAAACACACAACCTCTGGATAGATCTGTGAAGATGTTCGTGGTTTGTTCTGATGAATTTCTGATGAAGACATTTTTTATTTTTTCCACACAGGAAGTTCCACAAAGCCCGTTTCACGTCAAAGTGGAACCTTCTCACGATGCATCGAAGGTCAAAGCGGAGGGTCCTGGACTGGCTCGCACTGGTGAGACACACACACACACATCCAATTTCCAAAAAAAACTTTCCACGCTTCTCACTCATTTGAAAGACAATGATTGGTAGTTCTGCTTTCTGGAGACGGAGTGTCACGTTGGCCGCTGCTGATTTACGTAAAGTTGAGGTCGAGGCAACTTTATGTAAATCAGGGACAGACAGCGCCACTCAACCAGCTTCAAAAAAACGTTTTAATTATCCTATGTCGAGCTAAAATTAAGACAGATTTAGCAACTGCATAATGTAATAATAACCTGTAATAAAAATTATTATTATTTATTTTATTTATTTATTTTTAAATGAGCCGCTACAAGTGAAAGTTTTCGTCCAATCAGGTGCTTAGTGCCTCGTGACACGCCCATCAAGCGTCCAATGCTGGGAAATGCACCCAAAAAACGCCCCTGTGGACACGTACCATCATTTTATTTGATGTTTTTTCTTAATGAACTCTTTTAAATGTCTGTGTATTCTTACCTGAATGTTTCACTTTTAATCTACCTGTGCAGGTGTAGAGAGCGGGAAGCCGACTCATTTCACAGTGTTGACCAAAGGAGCCGGTAAAGCTCCGCTGGATGTTTCCTTCTCCTCTCCCGTCAATGACTTTGACATCATCGACAACTATGACTACTCCCAGACCGTCAAGTACACACCTGTACAACAGGTACGTCAGTCATTATGACAGATCTGCAAAAGCACCAAAAAAAAAAAAACCCTCATTACTGATGTTTTTCTCAAAGTCGTGTTTGCACCAAAACAGAAAACCCAGTGAATGCAGCGCCACACTTCTCCTGTTACGAAATGTTTAGAATACCGGAAAAGTAACACACACACACACCAGTGGTTGTGATGAGTAACTGATCCCTGGAAGTGAGAAGTGCTGCACACTCTGGCTCCGTATGCATTTCTCATTTTATTTTGATATTATTTCAGCCGTTCATTTATGCATATGGAGCGGCGTGTGCAGCACTTTTTGTGCAACACGTTTTTCCCACTTTCACAACATGTTTTAGAGTCAACATGGCCGTTGTTCCACCTCCCATCTTCTTGCATAGTACATTTTAAATAGAGTAAGTGTTAAAGTATGTACACTAAACTGTGCAATATAATTATTCTCTCATTTTTACTGATTCCTCTTGTTATGCGTTGTCCCCTTTTGCGGCTGTAACACTGCACGTTCCCACGCTGTGGCACTGATGAAGGTTTATTTCCCATCTTAAGCGTTGTATCTGCACGTTGCATGTGTCTGCAGGGGGAGCAGACGATCACGGTGAAGTTTGGAGGAGATCCCATCGCCAAAAGCCCCTTTACGGTCGGCGTCGCTGCCCCGCTGGATCTCAGCAAAGTCACCGTGGATAACCTGGAGGGAAGTAAGAAATCTTTCTCTGCTTCGAACTAGATCTCTGTTCAACTAGGACACGTAGCAGGCTCGTGTGTGAATATGACCATAACCATATTTCTTTTGGTCATTTACATAACAAATAAATGTCTTTCAGGAGCGGAGGTCGATAAGGAGCAGCAGTTTATGGTGGACACAAAGGGTGCAGGAGGTCAAGGCCGTCTGGAGGTGGCAGTGGTGAGTGTTGAGATCACTATAAGCTGCGAACACTTGTTAGTGGGATAGTTTTTTTGTCTTTTCCCGGGATTAGTTTACAAAAATGAAACGTATAGACATTCAGCAGATTTATACTGTTGCTTCATTTAGTGTTCTTGTGTTATTAGCTGAGTCCCAGCCAGCGGGCGGTGAAGTGTAAAATGGAGCCTCAGCCCGGTAAAGCAGACGTCAGTCTGGTCCGTTACACCCCCACAGAGGAGGGGGTGCACGCTGTCAACGTGACCTACGACGGACACCCCGTCCCTGGGAGCCCCTTCCCCGTGGAGGCCCAGCTGCCTCCAGACCCGAGCAAGGTAACGTCAGCGTCTTTGTTCCCCACCTGCTGAAAGACCACCGTAAAGATCCAAACTTGTTCATGTTTCTCTTCTAGTTGTTCTCCCTCTGGTCTCTTTTCACATTCTTTTGTTGAGTGACGATATGTAGTATTAGAAAAGGAAAAATTTTCAAATTTAGTTTATTTTATGAATGAATCCTCCAAGTCTTGAGGGAAATTATTAATGAAGACCAGCATAAAAATAGACAAAAAAAACCCACTAAAATAATGAGATATTTCTTACAGTCTATTCCCACGATATACTTTAATACAGAAGATATAAAAATCTAAGTGTTTATCATATACAAGAATGTACAATTTATTTGTTTAGTTTTTTTCTTCTCTGGCGCCACAAAGTAAATCTGAATTAAATCGTTTTTATTTCTACACTGAATCATCGTTTAATTTATTTACTTTATTATTGTTTGTTGTGAGTCTGTGATGTATTTATGGTTCTGTGCCTGAAATCAGCAGGAAAACAAAAGAAATGGCAAAGAATGATAAATTGAAACAAAAGAAAAAAAGAAAGTTAAAATAGTTAATGGAAAAATAGCGATTAAAGCAGCTGCACCATCATCGTCCCCTCCAGGTGAAGGCGTCCGGACCCGGTCTGAAGGGAGGTCTGGTGGGAAACCCGGCAGAGTTCACCATCGACACCAAGGGCGCCGGCACCGGAGGTCTGGGGCTGACGGTGGAGGGGCCGACCGAGGCCAAGATCGAGTGTTCGGACAACGGCGACGGGACCTGCTCCGTCTCCTACCTGCCCACCGAGCCCGGAGACTACCTGGTCAACATCCTGTTTGAGGAGGTCCACATCCCGGGCTCGCCGTTCAAAGCCAAAGTCCAGATGCCCTTTGACCCCTCTAAGGTGGTGGCGTCCGGGTCGGGCCTGAAAAGAGCCAAGGTGAGCGTCTGGAGAGGAAGCAAGAAGATAAAGATCACCCTTTAAAAAAAAATTAAATGTAAACCTTATAAAACATTCAACAGTTTAAATCAGATGTTGGACACATTTTGGATGAATTCTTTAATTTCAGAAGCTCATGGGTGTCATAGTATTTAGAGCCACCCACCAGACTAGCATTTCTTAAAAACAACGTAAACATAATTAAAAATTATGGCAGGAACATCAACTTAGATGTGAAGTTTGTGACACCAATGAATGAGAGTGAAAAATGTCACATAAGTTATCAAAAAAAGATCACTGATAATGGTAATTTTCTGTTTTTCCCACTTTCCCAGAGCCACAAACCTTTTTAATGTATTTGATGTAGTCAAAAAGCAATATTAGGCTATCTTGGCTCAATTTTTGAGTTTCTATACATGTATAATAACATAATTATGATCACATGGGCATCCAGGTATTGAGCGAAACTAAGCAAGTAAACTAATTAAAAATGATATTTGAAACTTTTGCTGGTTAAATGAGGAACTGTCCATTTTACAATGCAAAAAAAAAAAAAAAAAAAGGTCTGATCCAGCTTGTGGTGTGTGTGTGTGTGTGTGTGTGTGCAGGTGGGAGAGACCAGTGTGGTGAATGTGGACTGTTCCCGGGCCGGACCCGGGCAGCTCAGCCTGGAGGCCGTACCGGACTCCTCGGCGACCAGCCCGACGGGGTCTGCACCGAGCTCTGGTAACACTGTCAATCACCAGTAACCAGTAGACGTTGGCTGTAAATGAACACACTGGTGCTTTTACTGTACATGTTTTACATCTGTGCATTAATTGTAGATATTTTTCCTTTCTCTCAGGCAGGCACTTGGTTTGAAGTGAATAATATTAACATTTCTGTGTTAAAATGTAAAAAAAAACGACTTGACTTTTGTTATATATTTTGTTAAATTGTGTACTTGCATTATCACAAAATCTTCCAACAATTTTCAAACCTAGATTAATCTGTACTTTTAATCAAGGTAACGGGTCGTTGTGCATCAGTGTTGTTGTTGTCTGCCAGAAACTGTAATTAATTGTCTTTTTATCCAGTTTTTAGCAACATTTTTACGACCTTGGTCGTTTTTTAGCCAGTTAGCCAGAACCAGGGAGTCTAATTATATTGCTGCAGGTCTCGAGACTGTGTATACGTCTAATAATTGAGTGGCCTCTGAGACTTATATTGTACTTAAATTAACCAAAAACAAATGGCTGTCTGGAAGGGAAAACCACCAGCGTGGTCCTTTTTTATTTAATTTCATGGGGGAAAAAAAGCCCCAAATTCTACAAAAAAACGTTGTTTATAAATGTAAAGTATTTTGTTGATCTCCCAGTCTCACAAAGTAACTTTGAGTTTGTGTGAAGTGTCTTGTGTTTAAAGATATTTAGACAGAACTGGTTTTGTTGCAGGTGTTAAAGCTAAGACCGAGGTGGTGGACAACAAAGACGGGACCTACACGGTGACCTACGTCCCCCTGACCTCCGGCATGTACACGCTGCTGCTGAAGTACGGAGGCAAGGCCGTGCCCGGTTTCCCCGCCAAGGTGATGGTGGATCCTGCCGTCGACACCTCCAAGGTCAAAGTGTTCGGACCCGGAGTGGAAAGACAAGGTGCAGCACGGTCCATCGGAGAGTTGTCATTGTCGGGTCAAATTTATTTCTATAGCACAGAATACATTTTTTCTTTAAATTTAAATATTTCTATTTAAAACGACATGAGCTGATCAAAAAAAATAATAATTAAATTTAAAAAAATTGGCAAAATACAACCTGTGAACAGAACAGACAACATGCATATACTCAACATCAACATTATTATAAAAAAATATCAATTAAAGCTGCTTTACATAAAGTAAAACTCTCTCTTTAGACGTTTTTCGCAGCAGCAGTTTACTGCAGGTGCTTGTTATTTGACCTTCACTGGCTTCTTAAAGGAGTAGTTTACTGTCGTGCTTCCGTAAAGTCGGGGGACTTGTGACTGAGGGACAGATTAGAAAAATAACGGTCAAACTCTGTGCAGCAGAGGCCGAGATATCCCGACTTTAATCCCTTAATTTTGGCTCAAGATCCAAAAACACTGAATCCCAAATCTCCCATAATACACCTCAAGTGAGTCTTTCATTAGACCTTCCCTGACAGGACATTCCCACGTATTTCAAATTTAACGTCCCCGGTATACAGTGCATGGATGTATTTTTACAGGCTGAGTAGGAACAATCATGACTAGTAAACTGAACTTCGTGTGAGAAATCTGTGAACTTTTTTTAAACCTGCGTTCCTCCCTCACGCAGCTGTTTTCAGAGAAGCCACCACAGCGTTCACGGTGGACGCCCGTCCTCTGAGCCGGCGAGGAGGAGACCACGTGAAGGCGGAGGTCAAGAACCCGTCCGGAGCGCTGACGGACTGTCAGATTACAGACAATGCCGACGGCACCTACAGCGTGGAGTACACGCCTTTCGAGAACGGTAACACGCCTGCTGCGAGACGCTTATATCATCAGACGTGTAGACTCAAGTCACATGACGAAATGTAGACTGTAGACTCGACTTTCCAAATAAAATAAAAAGACAACAATGACTTCACTTTCAATACAAAACTTTTTGATTTCCAGACAAAACTTTTTGATTTCCAGACAAAACTTTTTGATTTCCAGACAAAACTTTTGGATTTCCAGACAAAACTTTTGGATTTCCAGACAAAACTTTTGGATTTCCAAACAAAAGTTTTTTGTTTCACATTAATACATTTAAAATATATTTTACTTGCATTAAAACCTTGTTTTGATGACAGAGCGACAGCTTTGCTCTCTAACTTATTCTGTTTGATTGCATAATAAAGACACTAAACTAACTCTTGTATAGTTTTAAAAAGTTATACCGAAGATGATTTCGTCCTCGTACAAGAACGCACGAGGAGCCGCATTATGACTTGTTACGACTTTTTGGACTTTGTAACTTGTCGGTCTTGACTTGAGACTTGAATGCAAAGACTTGAGACTTACTTGTGACTTGGTCGTCCTACCTCTGCTCGTCATAAAGCTGTAACCTCCAGCAACATACCGTGCTGTGACCGTCAGCTGCTGTGTGTTTCAGGCGCCCACAGCGTGCAGGTTCTGTACGACAACACTCCGGTTCCTAAGAGCCCGTTCAGGGTGTCCGTGTCGGACGGATGTGACCCCAGCAGGGTGGTGGCTACTGGCCCCGGGCTCCAACAAGCCCTGACCGACAAGACCAACAACTTCAACATCATCACCAGGTACAGTTGGTGCTCGTGTAGCGTTGTGTTGCGATGAAAAAGTCTCAGGTCAAACAGCATGTTGATGAGCGTTGATCCTCCACCAGAGGGGCAGGTATCGGCGGTCTCGGCATCACCGTGGAGGGTCCGTCCGAGTCGAAGATGTCTTGCAAAGACAACAAAGACGGCAGCTGCAGCGTGGAGTACGTTCCCTTCACCCCCGGCCTCTACGACGTCAACATCACCTACGGAGGAGAGCACATCCCCGGTGAGATTAGAGTTTTAAAAGCCAGGTCGTGCTCGTGACTAACGGCTCTGTGCGGCTTTTTCATTCGCAGAATTGTTCCTGTCGGTTGGTGTGAAGTGAAATGTCTAAAAGCATCATGATGTCATTGTATACTTTTATTATAGTCCACAAAGACCAACATGAACAATGCGTTAGTCCGTCTGTCCTCAGCTCAAAGCTCATTGGTAAAGTCCTGCAGCTCACAGATGTATAGTCTCCAATTATTGAGATGCTGTTGATGTTATTGGCTCTATAAAAGAAGTGCCGAGCATTTAAGTTTAATGTTTTAAAGATGTGGTCGAAGTTGAAAAAGCCGCAGCTCTGTTTAATTGACTTTGTTCAGGAAAAGCTCAGCGTGGTTTCTTGTTCGACACCTTTCATAGTCAGCTGTTTGTTTGTGGTTCTGCTGCGTGAATCCAGCTGGAGGTGCAGAACGCTTCAGGAAACCACAAAACCCAGAAACCACGTCACCCTGCTCAAACTCGCAGAGAGTCGCAGCAGGATAAACTTTATAGAGCTAATGCAATTAGGAGTACTACAGTTAGGCTACTTGCTAAAGTAAGCAGGTTTCCAGGTAAAGAGTTTGAGGATCAGAGGTTGAATCTGGGACCATATTTCTCATGGTTTTTGTTTTACTTTCTTTTTTTATTGACTCATTTTGTCCATACATGTACTTTGTCCAAAATACAAACACATTTTTTTCATACAGTATAAATAAAACAATGCCTAAGTGTACGAAAATCAAAAAGCTTTTATTTTTTTTAAAAATTTTTATTGACGGAAAAAAAGCAGGGAAAAAACAAAAAACATTATTACAAACGTTATTATAAACGTTATTTTTGTATCAAATATTCAATTAATTGTTTTTATCCTATAATATTTCCCTGCCACAATTTTCAAAAGCCTAAATTAACGGCCTCAAATAGTTTTTGTTCATCATAAATATATTTAGTGAAATATCACATAAAACAAAAATGTCAGAAAATCTTCACAATCTGAGGAGGAAATGTTTGAAATTTTTGCTTAAAAAATTACTTAATCAATTGATTATCAAAATAGTTGCCAATAATTTTTGACAATTATTGTTTTAGCTTTAAATGATAGTGAAAATGTATGGAGCCGCCTAAATCTGGAAAAATATTTAGTTTCTTGTGGGAACAATATGATGAATTGTGCTCTAATAAATAATTAAATAATGTATTCCGTTGTTTTTGTGACTCAAACAAACATTTCTTCTTCCTGATCTTTCCAGGAAGTCCATTCAAGGTCCCAGTGAAGGACGTGGTGGACTCCAGTAAGGTCAAGGTGTCTGGTCCCGGTGTGGAGTCAGGGGTCAGGGCCAAAATCCCACAATCCTTCACTGTGGACTGCAGGAAGGCTGGCGTGGCCCCGCTGTCCGTGGCCGTCACCGCTCCTAAAGGCATCGCAGAACCCGTGGAGGTGACGGACAACGGGGACGGGACTCACCTGGTGTCCTACACTCCGTCTCTGGAGGGACCGTACTCTGTGGCCGTCAAGTACGCGGAGGAGGACGTCCCACGCAGGTATTACGCCGCACAGAAGTACTAACTTTCTGGAGCGTTTTTTAGTTTAAAGACAGAATCTGTGGAAATATAAAAGGAGTTTTTTTTTTTTTTTTTTTTTTTTTTTTTTTTTTTTTTTTAAAGAATTCATCAAGGTCAAGGTGAACTTTATTATCCTAAATTTGGTTTGGTTGGTGAAGATGCATTACACAAAACAGTCTTAAAAACAGATATAAATACAATTTTCTTTAACTCTTTTTATTAAAATGCCTGTAATGCCAATTTAGTTCAGTATCCACAGAGAGAAGAGACGTTTCCTTTTGTCTGTTTCTATTTTCTTCGAGGTCAGGTCCAATAGTTTGTGAGGTTTTAGTGCCTTGCTCAGGAGCACGCAAGCACGATCAGTGTCTTGTACTTTTCCATAGATCCTATTTTCATCATTAATATCTCTATTAATATTATTTCACCGTTGTAATATACATATTTTATTAGACAGTGTTTCTGATTCTGATCGTAACTTTCTGTGGTTTCTTCAGTCCCTTCAAGTTTCGGGTTCTGCCCACTCACGATGCCAGTAAAGTGCGAGCCAGCGGCCCCGGGCTGACCACTGGCGTCCCCGCCAGCTTCCCCGTCGAGTTCAACATCGACGCCAAGGACGCCGGCCAGGGCCAACTGAGCGTGCTCATCACGGTCAGTAACCCAGAATTATACACACAAATGATAAAAAGGCGTCGCGTTGAGACTCGCGTTGAGATGCGTTCCTCCTTCCTCTTCAGGACCAGGATGGTAAACCTAAGCAGCCCACCATCCACGACAACGGTGACGGTACATACCGCGTGTCTTACATCCCCCACCGTGCGGGTCGGTACACCATCGTCATTAAGTACGGCGGTGACGACATCCCCGCCTCGCCTTACAGAGTCCGAGCCACAGCAACCGGAGACGCCAGCAAGTGCACAGTCACCGGTAAGTGACACAGGATGAGAGAACACGTGTAATTAACGTAAAAGCTTTAAGAATTCAAAGACACATTGGAAAAAACGGATCTAATAAAATGTCCTCCGCCTCCTCCCAGGTCCAGGTGTGGGTCCCACGGTGGCCATCGGCAAGGAGCTGGGCCTGGTGGTGAACGCTAAGGGTGCTGGGAAAGGGAAGGTGAGCTGCGTGGTGGTTCAGCCCGACGGCAGCGAGGTGGAGGCCGAGGTGCTGGAGAACGAGGACGGCACTTTCGACATCTTCTACACCGCGCCGGCGCCCGGGAACTACGTCATCTACGTCCGCTTCGGAGGGGAGAACGTCCCGCGCAGTCCCTTCAAAGTCATGGTGAGGGACGGGTGCAGAGGGCTGTTCTTGTGCGTCCGGTCTCCAGGGTTTTACATTTCTTTTAAATGTATTTTCTTGTTGCAGCTGCTGGTTTGTATTCATGCCAACATCATGAAAAACAAAGTCTCTTTAAACCTGCCTGAGTTGTGTAATCCATAACTGTGAACATAACCTGCTTCACTACACATTAATGACACAATTTAAGTGCAAATTGATTTTTAAAAGTGGCTAAAATAATCAGCTGATGCAGGTTTAATGGGGGTCTATTGGTTGATTAATGAACTTTTTGACCTCATGCCTTCAGTTTACTGGCCAGGATTTACACACAAAGCTGTGCGTGCGTGTGTGTGATATATATTACATCACTGGATTGTAATTATTGATGCATTCATGTGTAAGCATCACTGATGTTGCAGCTGTAAAAATGGAGCTGATTTTAATTACTTTATACGCTGCTGGGTAGCTTTTAAATATATTAGTAGATTTATATTTTGTATTAATAATCTGAAGGGAAACAAAACAAGCTATCAAATAAAGGTGGTGAAGTGAAATATTTGTCTGAAAAAATGTAGTGGAGTAGAAATATATAAAGCTGTAGAAAGTGGAAATACTCGAGCACTATTTTCATTGATATAAATGGTTTATTTTCTCTTCAGGCTACTGATGAGGAACCGATGATACAAGAGACGAGGCCTCTTCAGCAGCAGCCCTGGGTACCTCCAACACACACACACACACACACACACACACACACACACACACACATACATTCACATCCTACACTTGTCTTATATTTATATAATATTTTGTTGAGTTGTGTCCTAATTTTCAAACTTAAAGAATATCTGTAGTTTTACAGTAACGGTCCGTTTTTTTATTTGGTCGCCTGAATTGTTGGGCATGCGTCAGCGTTGTCGTAAATTGAGCCACATTTTTACGATCCTGGTAGTTTTTAAGTATATATTCGAACTGGATGAAGGATTTTAGTCATTGCACATCTGGATCTTAAGTTGTAAAAGAGAGAGGCTGAGCAAACGTTCACAGCAGCCAAACTGCATCAGAGAAACACAGATTTATGACGTAAAACTGTTTTATT
>CALSCE010010723.1:13021810-13031991 GCA_943593645.1 Bovichtus variegatus
TCTCTGTCTCTCTCTCTCTCTCTCTGTCTCTCTCTCTCTCTCTCTCTCTCTCTCTCTCTCTCTCTCTCTCTCTCTCTCTCTCTCTCTCTCTCCCTCTCTCTCTCTCTCTCTCTCTCTCTCTCTCTCTCTCTCTCTCTCTCTCTCTCTCTCTCTCTCTCTCTCTCTCTCTCTCTCTCTCTCTCTCTCTCTGTCTCTCTCTCTCTCTCTCTCTCTCTCTCTCACCAGCTGAGTTCAGTATCTGGACGAGGGAGGCGGGCGCCGGCGGTCTGTCCATTGCCGTGGAGGGACCTAGCAGGGCGGAGATCTCCTTCGACGACCGCAAAGACGGATCCTGCGGCGTCTCGTACATCGCTCAAGACCCCGGTAGAGAAAACTCGCACACACTTTACCCTGAGGTTCATTGATGCGTCTCTCTGACTCTCTTGAGTTACATTCTCGCCTTCTCCTCCCCAGGCGATTATGAGATTTCCGTGAAGTTTAACGACCAGCACATACCTGACAGCCCCTACCTTGTTCCTGTTGTTGCTCCGGCGAACGACGCTCGCCGCCTCACTGTTACCGGCCTTCAGGTGAGGCATGAGGAGACACCTCCACACCCAGCCGGCCCTGCCGTGCCACAAGGGCTCTGGGGCTCAGTTGCATAAAAATGTGATTTCATGAGCTAAGTTCTGGGTGTGATGGTTCGACTGGTTTGGGTTTATTATAGCGAGTAATCTCTGTAGCAGCAACAAGTTTCTAACCGCTGCTGAAGTTAAAACGGACCCAACTTGCTGATTTTAGCGCCCGGATCCAACCGTTCCTAGTTGAGTTTTAATACGTCAGTGAGCTGGGAGGAAATGTTGTCATGTGAATTAATAACCTCAACGTGATATTGAACATCGGGCTAAACGTCAGCCTTAAATAGCCGATATCAGTCGAACCCTTGCATTTGTACAGATCAAGTTAGTGTATTTAATTTCTTTTCTTTATGCAACTGGCCTCATGGATGTGACCACAGCCAGGCAAACGCACCATTACTTCAGCCTCATGTCGTGTCAAAAATTAAAATAGTTCAGCCTTTTTCAGACACGTTTTCAAGGATGAACTAAAGCTCTAAATAACAACTAATTGAGTATGCCATTTATTATATAAAATGTCAGAAAAACAGTGAAAAATACCTCAAAATGATGTCTTCAATTGTTGTTTTTGTCCGAGCAGGAGAAAAAAACTAAATATGTTCAATTTACAATCATGTAAAATAAGGGTTTAAAAAAAAAAGCTGCAAATTCTCACTATGATCAACATTTTTACATGATAATTAAACAATTAATCGATTTGTTGCTGTTGTTAAAGATTGTGTAAGATTAATGTTTCAACTTTACAATCAACTCTTTCCATTTTGGACTCTATCATCATGAAATGGACGGATTTCCTTGACATTTACTAAACACACTTAAAAAAAAATTAAAATTCTTGAACGATTTTACTAGCAATAAATAAACGGATATTAAACTGTACTCAATTCTGCTTTTCTGCTGCTTTCAGTGTACTGCTAACATACAAAAAATGCTTATTGCAACAAAAAAACAATCACTTATTAAACATTTAAACTGAACACAAAAACCATCAATAATAAAAATATTTACATTTTAAAGTGCAGTTTTCTATTTATACTCTCATTCAACTAACTAACAAAATCCCTCAGCATCTGGATTTTCAAAATAAAAGTTCAAAACAATAACTTAAACTATTTCTAATCACAACTCCAGGTATTATTTCTTCTCTGGCGTTCATCTTGTCACACTTTGTCTGATTGGCCAGAGAGTTAACGATATGGCGTTGTCGCTGTATTCAAAGTGTAATATCGCAGTTTTTTTTTACATTACGATGATAAGAAAATACATTAAAATATATTGTGCAGCCTACTTTACATAACATTTT
Source organism: Bovichtus variegatus (assembly GCA_943593645.1). Lineage (NCBI taxonomy): Eukaryota > Metazoa > Chordata > Actinopteri > Perciformes > Bovichtidae > Bovichtus > Bovichtus variegatus. The sequence continues at coordinate 13,023,731 of CALSCE010010723.1, forward strand.
ATTGTGACGGTGGTACTAGAGGAAAAGGTCGAGGTGACCAAAACATTAGGATTTATAATAAAAATATAATAATACATTTTATTCGTAAAGTGCTTTTGAAAGTACTCAAAGACACTTTACATTTATAGGTTAAAATTATCAAAATGATCAAAAAAAAAATCTCAAATATTCCTGTTAGAGTTGGTCTCCGCACCGTTTTGCCTGGCTCTGGTCATCCCTCTTCTGTCTGGTGTGGAACTGCTGGTGTTTCTCTTGTGTTTCATTTAAAGGCTTTTAACAGCACCTTCATCATCTTCATCATCATCCGCTCCCTGGATGCCTTGCTACAGCAGATGGAGGCGGGCCACAGCAGACTTCCTCTTGTACTTTTAGAGACTGTAGTTTGTTTCTGGGTCTGTGGCTGCAGACGTTCAACACTCTCACGTGTTAGTTAAATGTGAGTCTTAGCGTACAGGCAGCAGTGTGAGGACATCAGAATAATGCGCCAGTGTTGGAAGACGTGAGGGGGATTTTTCAAATTGCATATCACAAATTGCCATGTGGGTAAAGTTTGCAAATCAATGGCAGAACTAGAATTCAGTTTCTTAATTGAATTTCCTTTTACTATACCATGATATATAACATTATCGTTATTTAAAATGACATAATACTGTGATTAGGTTTAGGTGTCGAGCCTCAATAATGGAAATGTCCCAGATTATCTTAAAACGGTGAAGTATGGAAAGCTGTTGAATGTCTTGTCAGATTCATAATTTCATTATACAACAATACTTTGACAATTTAAGACAAACTTTAAGACTTAAATTCTTGTTCAGGTGCTTTTGTTAAGACGTTCAATACTATAATACATTATTATACTAAATTGTATTCTATTACAAATAGTATAGTAGAAATAGAAGTTTTAGAAATATATAAATAATTTATTTAATATGCTTTTTCATTTTACAATAGAAAAGTACAAGTAAACATTTATTTTTTTTGCTTTGGTTAGTTGTTTTATATTAATGATAATTTATTAGATGTAACAACTGGAGTCGATGGGTCAAATGTAGCTCATCACAGTACTGTCAGTATTTGCGTATGTCAATTTATGAGTAACAAAATAGCAGACGGTATATAAATGAGGTCATTTAGGTGTTTAACTGTGTCCCAATTGCACAGTTTGTCCACCAGAGAGCACTTCTTCATCTCTTAGGAAGTACTTAATGAATCTGACGTGATTTACAGCATTTTAAAGACTATACTATAACACTGTAAGACTCTTTTTCACTCTGTGGCTGCCTGCCTCTGTCTGCTGGAGCTGCACCAACAGGAGCGCAGGTAAGAGTAGAAGAAGAGCAGCGGAGAAAACAGTATTTGGTTTGTCTTTTCGCTCTTTTATACAAACGCACGCTCACGTTTAAGTATAGTTTGGAGTGTTACCTTATTTTCGTCCCTGTACACTGACTGTGTGTGTACGACGTCGGTAGGAGTCCGGTCTGAAGGTGAATCACCCAACATCCTTTGCGGTGCGTCTGAACGGCGCGCAGGGCAAGATGGAGGCCAAAGTCCACAGCCCCTCTGGAGCTCTGGAGGAGTGTGTCGTCACCGAGCTGGAAAGAGGTCTGTGTGTGTTTCTCAGTGTTTTCAAGGCAACATATGGCGACTTGAAGAGTTCTAAAGGAGACAGATATTTGGATTTCTAGTGACCAACTCCTCTGTCCTGTCCTCCAGACAAGTACGCTATCCGGTTCATCCCCAGGGAGAACGGTCTCCACACCATCGACGTCAAGTTCAACGGCTCTCACATCCCAGGAAGTCCTTTCCAGGTCCGAGTCGGAGAACCAGGACAGACGGGAGAGCCCGGTCTGGTCTCAGCGTATGGAGCTGGACTGGAGCGAGGCACCACAGGTGGGTTCCCTTTCTGTCTGCTAATAATGAATAACAAAAGAATATTTTTATTGAAAGCCAAATTATAAATTCCTGGGTTTGAACGGCTTTTTAAGAGTAAAATTCAAGCACTTTCAAGGTACCTAAACCAAAAACGTCCAGATTCTCAAAGCATTTATCATCATATCTTAATTGTAACAATAAATGCAATTGTGAAAAATAAACTTTTACTGAATTCCTTTATGTCCATAGCAATTGATGTATATTCTCACTTTGTTTATTTTAGCAGCTGCATGTTTTGACCATTATTTTTGATGCTGATCCTGCTGTGAGACGCCAGGAAACGACAAACAAATATGACGACGGATTGTTCTATTTTAAATATGAAAAGATTTTCCGTTTACATAACTGATTGTGTTGACGTCAAACCAGATTATGTTGAAAGTCGAGAAGCTTTCAAAGAGTATATTTTATTCATAACCTTGAAAACAAACTTTCAAGACTGTGTACAAACCCCCGAAATTCAAATGTTAATGAAAGCTGTTAACAAAAAGACCACAAAACTGTGACAACCAGAGTTGTTTTTTATGTCTCATCTTGCAGGAAGCCAGTCAGAGTTCATCATTAACAACACCAAGGCGGGCCCCGGGGCCCTGGCCGTGACCATCGAGGGGCCGTCCAAGGTAAAGATGGACTGCAAGGAGGTTCCAGAGGGCTACAAGGTGCAGTACACTCCCATGGCGCCTGGAAACTATCTGATCAGCATCAAATACGGAGGACCGAACCACATCGCTGGCAGTCCCTTCAAGGCCAAAGTCACAGGTAAAGTGTTTCCTTCTCTGTGCCACAAATATCCTTACGTGACAAACGGTTGTGAATGTATGTGGAAAAGATGGCTCTTGAAAATACATATGAATTTGCACGTTTTTGTGCACGACCTCAAGAAGAATATTGTTTTCAATAATGTAAAAAAAAAAAAGTTTTTATTGTTAATGTTAACTACAGTAGTTCTGCTGTTTTAAAGGTATTGTACGAAGTTAGCACCAGCTTGATGACTCATTTTATGGAAAGTCCTGTTTTTGCATGGCATCATTTTACTATTTTTTTGCACTTCTACCCTGCAAAGCATTTTGAAAAGGTTTTCTAAAGTTACCACAATAAGATTTATTAAAAATGATCATATCTGATTTTGCCGTTTCCCTCTCTTAGGTCAACGGCTGGTGAATGTGACCAACGCCAGCGAGACGTCGACCCTGACGGTGGATCCAGCTGTAAGGGCGTCCAGCAGCGGCTTCACCCAGAGCGCCATGCCCAGGCCGGCCGACTCTGACGCCAGCAAGGTGTTGAGCCGAGGTCCCGGCCTCAGCAAGGCCTTCGTGGGCCAGAGGAGCAACTTCTCTGTCGACTGCAGCAAGGCCGGTAAGGAAGACTCCACCCACAACATGATGTGATGACGTAGTGTCCGTGTTTTCTGTTCACTTCCAATGCACAGTCTGGAGTCTTGAAGGTTTATCTCGGTTTTATCTTTTTAGTTGTAATCACACTGGCCCTGCTGCAGCACTGTCCTGTTGATCGTACACTTCCAATGATATTTACAGGCCACATTAACTAATGACGTTGGGGAACGCGCTCACATGTATTTACTTGTTGTCTTCGCAGGTAAGAACATGCTGCTGGTGGGTGTGCACGGTCCTCAGGTCCCCTGTGAGGAGGTTCTGGTCAAACACTTGGGCAACCTGCAGTACAACGTAAGCTACATGCTGAAGGAGCGGGGCAACTACATCCTGGTGGTCAAGTGGGGCGAGGACCACATCCAAGGCTCCCCCTTCCAAGTCAACGTCCCATGAGGCACCGAGAAACCCGCCGTCACTCCTCCTGAACCATTTTGCATCCCTGTTTGAGCGGACACATTAGTTGCACTGCAGATAATTGTCCAATGAACAACTTGCTTTACAAAGTCATGTGTGTACATTTTGCTTTCAGATGTGTTCAAGTCACAAGTATAAAGGATTTTCTTCTCTGACGCAGTTGATTTACTTGTTTTTCAATCTGCTGAACTGCCCTTGTGTCAGAAATTTAAAAAGAAAACTACTTTTAAAACTAAACTTTTACGGAGGAGAAAATTAACCCATCCATGAATGGTCTGTACTGTTAGTTGGACACTTTTTCTGCAGTGAGTCAGGGAAGCACACTGGTAAAATATACTATAATCTGGCCTAAAACTGGAGCTTCGATTGGGAAAGACAGATCTCATCTGTTTATTTTTGCTGCCCTGAAATATTCAATTGACAAATTTTTGCACTTGACGATAGTTTTTATACTTGATTGGTAAATTAAAGATTGCTCGACGTTAGTTGGTCCCAACACAACAGCTTAGTGTCTCTGCGTATTTCCAAAATGTTAAAACTAGATCAGGAAAAAGGTGTAGACCAAGACAAGCGGAGCCAAACTTTAAAAAAAAAATAACTGGAATTACACAGTAAATTGCCTCAGGTTACACAGCGCCGGGACACATTTAACCTGGACTTCTGTGAGGTTTCTTCGTGGTTCGAATGTGTACCAGGGAGACGACCAGCTTTTGAATCCTACACTTTTCTCTGGCCGGTCAGTTTCCTTTTCTCAACACAATTCTGAAGTGCTGTGAACGAAACAAATGACTTAACATCTCAATTTAAAGGAAAAAAAAAAAAGAATTATCTGCGTTTTTGGTTTATTGTCAGTGTGATGTTTCTCTAAAGTGCGGACAGGAAGCGTCTAACTCTACACGACTACTGATGTTTATTGTTGATTTTTTTTTTTTTATTCTTTTTTTTTTTTTTTTTAGCTCCCAGAATCCCAAGAGTACATAATGTTGCCACTACTACTAATTAATTATGTGCTAGAGTTTTGGGTTCATCGCTGTTCTCTGTTGTTCCTTTTTAGCTGTATTTTCCACACAAAAAGATCTGACTTTTAACTTTGAGGCTCAGTTCTGATCAGTATTTCTCTACCGGTGCGTGTGTTCGATTGTACGTTCTCTGCAATCAATAAACTACAAAAAAAAAATTACATTACAATCAGATCTGAGCTGTAAAATTAGGTCAGATTTTTGGTTTGTATCCTATATAAAATCAGGATGAATCTGTCTTACCAGGATGTTGTTGCCTAATCATTGCTACTTTTGATACTTAAGGGATGAGAGGATTTTTGTATGGTGGGAAAAATAACTTCTCATTTTGTATTAGAGAATGGGTGTTTTAATGTGAAACTAAACCCTGAGATGATGTACATTTGATAATTAAATCAACTGGAATTAAATGATTGGCTTCAGTCTTTCATTTCCTGGATCTCATTTATTCCAGTTACTCGGCTGAAATCTTGCTTTAAAATTTTTTACTTTAAATTTAATATAAAGTAATCTATTAGAATGCATGTCTTTCTTAAAATACTAAAAATATTATAATAAAACACAGGTTGTTTAATTAGTATAGTAAGTATAGTATATTAGTATATTATTTTTTAAATCATATTATGTCTTGGAAAACAGTCAACACATTCTAATATAGTATGCCATAACATTTTTATTAATAAGTTATAGTATTGTATATCATATAAAACATTTTAATTCTAATGTCATAGAAATGTTTTAAATAAATAAATAAAAAACAGTGTGCCTTTTTAAAAATATAAAAAAATAGTAGTTTGCCATAGTTTATTATGCCATATAAAAACATTAAAAAAAAAACTTTAAAAAATATAATGCCATAAATCTGAATATAAGATGCTATAAAAAAGTCATAAAAATTGTTTGTAAGATAATATCCCATAAAAACAGTCATAGCCTAGTATTCCATATAAACATTTTTATCACTATAGTATGCCAAAAAAAAGTCATAGTATGATATGTCATAAAAAGAAAATCCTCATATCCTATAAAAAAGTTATTGTGTACGCCATGTCATGTTACAGATTGTTGTTTTTATTATAGCCTACTTGTAGCATCAGATATATAAGTTTGATCTTCTCATCGATTGTCACACTACACTATTTATGCTTTTTTTTTTAAATATATATTTCCCCACCACACCTCTCTGATGTGACTCCACCAGCTCTGACACCAGCAGCGAGAACCACAGGCTGGTTTTGCGCATGGTCAGTCTCCCCCTCATCTGTTCTCTCTCTCTCTCTCTCTCTGCATCCCCCTCACACATGATCCAGCATCATCCATCTCTCCGGATGCGATGCTGCTCCGCACACAGCCGTCTTGATTCCCGCCTGGTCGCGGCATCAGCACCAGGTAAGACCCCGCGCTGTCATCCCGATCGCTTTACGCACAAAAACCTCCGATCGATACCCCTCCAGATGATCGATGCTATCCGCGATGTTTATTCGGATTTGATTCGTGTCGAAAGCGGGGTGGATGCCGCCTGGATGCCTGGATACCGAATCCATTCCCGGTGTTTCCCTCCGGAGAGAAACCGACACTTATGTTGCTCGGTTGCGTAAATTCCCTCAGATCAAGATGCTCCATTGGCTCGGACTCTCCCTCCTCTCTCAGTCCGTGTTATCTGCCGTCAGATCGGGGTAATGAATAACGTGCCAGTCGGTGTGGTGCTTATCAGCCCTAGTTGATATTATCTCTCTCTCACACACACACACGCGCACGCACGCGCACACGCACACACGCAGATGGAGTGTGTATATTGGTCCTGGTTTTTGGCTGCTTGGTGCATCACAAGGTCACGGTGGTGGTGGTGACGGCCGGACACCTTGCCGACGGGCACTCAGGCTCTCCTTTGCGGGCCATGGGGCTTGATGTGCTGATAGATGGTAACTGTGTCAGTGGGCTACTTTAGCCTGGAGCTCCCCGGAGATTAACCGGCTGTGGAAAACATTATTCCAGCAGGATAAATTCAAAAATCAAACAAAAAAACTCCACATCTTATGGGTGAAATGACACCTCAGGTTTGATTCCATGATATATGGTAAAGGCAAAATGTGTCAGTATATTATAGTCTTGCAGGTATCATACTGCTGTTAATATTCACGCAGGCTTCTGATAACAGTATCCTGGGTGTGAAATCACAGTTTGAACAGACAGGCGCCTGAACTGCGCATGAACAAGGTTCACACCCAGAGCTCAGAGGTGTTAACATGCACTGTGAGTTCATTCTCTGGGAAATAATGTTTAATAATAATAATGATAATGCATTTTTAAAGTACTCCTCATGCACAACAGTCATATTCAAAATGGTGTATTGATCGTATATACAGTACATATTTCATTAGAATATTATTAGACTCATTAATTAATTTCATTGCAGTTGATTGTTGCTGTACACACTTACATTACACCATTCATCATGAAGCATTATTAATTAATTACCTCACTATATATATATATATATATATATGTTGATTTGTTTCTGTTATATAATACACTATCGCTTTTTACTGTAATAGTCTATTATAATACACTTTATAGTATATTATACCATACCCCGTATATAATATATTCTATACTATTCTATGTCATACTGCTGCATATACTATATATTATGTTTTACTATATGTTACAACATTTTACCTCGTACTTTTATTTCATGCCATACTATATCATAATTTACACATTATGCTATTTTGTTAGACTGATTTTGCATTTTTATTTTTTTATTTTTGTCATTTTTACGTAAAATAACTCACTATATCACCACATGTCCCTTAAGGCAGCGGTCTCCAACCTTTTTGCACCACGGACCGGTTTCATGCAAGACAATTTATTGCATAATAAAACACACAATAATAATTGTTACATAATGTAAATGTAATTATTCCATTTTAAAGAGGTGAAGATGGAAGTGGTCATTTTTCAAAATAAAATACCCAATAAATAAATAAATATTACTAACACAAAAAAAATAAAGTTTTATTCTTTCTGTGCGGCCCAGTACTGGTCCGCGGACCGGTGGTTGGGGACCCCTGCCTTAAGGAATATTATTTCAGGCATTAACGGAATATAACATTGTGTGTTACTTTATTATTTTTTTAAAAATCATTATTTTTTTCTTAATTCAGTGAGGATAGTGCACAGCGGAGGGATGGTGACGACATGAGCACATCCAACGGATTTCGATGGAGTCCTCTTTCAACGCTGTAGAGCTCCGGGAGCTGCGGGGTGGAGGAAGCCGGAGAAGCGTGTCTCCGACGCCGGCCCAAGTGGGCTACACCGCCCGGGGCTTCGAGAACGCCTCCTACCTGCAGGACGAGGAGCACGAGGACCGCCAGCAGGGGGCGACTGTGCCGACGGGCTTCCCGCCCTCAACTCCAGCCAACAGCAAGGTCAGTTTAGTCTCGTTATTCAGCGGTTGGTTGTATATTTTTAAAATTTAACGTACGCGTTCCAGCGAAGAAGA
>CALSCE010010723.1:13038579-13054844 GCA_943593645.1 Bovichtus variegatus
TCTCTTTGTAGTTGTTTTGCATCTCTTTGTAGTTGTTTTGTGTCTCTTCATAGTCGTTTGATGTTTCTTCTTGGTCATTTTGAGTCTCTTCCTGGTTGGTACGTGTCTCTTTGTAGTCGTTTAGAGTCTCTTTGTGGTTGTTTTGTCCATTTTCATAGTCATTGTAAGTCTCTTCTGTGTCTCTTTGTAGTAGTTATGCATCTCTATGTGGTTTTGTGTATCTTTGTAGTAATTTTGTGTCTCTTTGTGGTCATTTTGAGTCCCTTCCTGGTTGGTACGTGTGTCTTTGAGTGACATTTTGTACGTTGGGCCTCTGGGCCTGTTCCTGGTAGACCTTGAAGGATTTACCATATAAGATCAACAACAATGAGCACAAAATGAAATACATAATTGGATATTTAAAACAGCAGAAGACCGAGGAAGGACGTGTGAGTCTGGAGCGTCTGAAACTAAACTATGTTTCCGTTCCTCTGTGACGCGCTTGAATGTCAAGACACAAACGCGAGCACCTTGACCAAAGACACAGAGAAAATCAATCTTTATTCTGTCGGCAGCACGATGACTCTGTTACCATAGAAATAGTCTATTTATATCAAGGACTGTTGGGAGAGCAGTTCTCAGATGTCATGGAAAGTCCTTGTGAGGGCACGACAGAGGAGACTATGTTATAAACTCTTAAAAAGGTCCCGATTGTGGGAAATATATTAACCGGAGGGGACACACAAATGTCCTTTGTGGGAATAAATGACACATTTTTAGTACAAATCATCTATAAGTGGAAGCTTTCATTCCCACCGGACAAAGGGCAGAATTTAGCTGAGTAGTCAGAACTTACTGCAGCAAATCGTGAGGACAAAGCAGACAAATAAAACCTAAGCAGATGTTTTAGTTTTTTATTTATTTGGTTGACACAGTAGGAGACTTACTAGTCTTAAAAAAAGCGGGTTGTTTCCAGGAAAAAGACTGGCAGCTGTGCTTGCCTGAATAAATCTGTGACAAATACAGCAAAAATGTAAACAACTGAAAAGAAAAAACTGTACATTTTACTGTTTGAAACTGCTGTAATTTACATATAAACCGATAAATCAAACAGCCGTTTTCCGCTGAATTAGCATAACCATGCTGCTATTAAACTGAATCTTTCAGTAAGATTTACATGAAGTTGTCGTTTATTGTACATTAAATACAATACAATTTCACTGAACAATACCAAACAAACAACATCGTTTGACTGTTATAGCCTCATTTTAAAAATGTTCTCAAAGGTTGTTGTATTGTTTTTTGCAATATTAATGACACGAGTTTTACAGTGAAAGCAAATACTGCAAGTTTCAGTCATATTTAACTATTAAATGCCTGTTCTATGACTCCGATATTACATCAATCTCAAATATGAACTGTAAAACTATCAAAGTATTTTTCATCGCCTGTTAGGATCATTGCTCAGTGAAAAATAGAAACTTTTCTATACATCACAGGCAGATTGAACACCAAGATTTTATAAAAATATATCAAATATATAGATGAGCAACATGAAAAAAGTTAGTGACTCTATTCTTGGAATAATCATGCACCACGTTTTGGAACTACATGGTGCTTTGGGAGTAAACAGGAAGTAAAATGTTGCCATGGATTCAGTGAGTTAGCTCATGCCTCCATTTTTTGGCAAATTGGCACCATTAAAAGTATGCCGAATTAGCTATTAGCAGTTGCTGTTTGCAGTGTACCCGTGGATGTACAGAAAACTATCAGTAAATTACTTTTGATACAGAAGAAAACTTAAAAACGTGATGATTCTCAGGCAAGTTCTGAAGTAATAAGGTATTATATGTAATAAGGATACATAGTTGCAGGATACATTGGTAAGCGGATAAAAGCAAATATATCAGTGCACTAACTTACAAGACAGACCTATATTTATTTTTTTCTGATAAGCAGTATCCTCTCCTGAGCAAAAACCATCCCCCTCCCCAACTCTCCCTTCTCCACACTGAGGGTTCAAGAGGTCAAAGGTCAGCTGCAGTACCAGTGAGCCTGTACCAGTGAGCCTGTAGCTGCTTACGATTCAGTGCGTTACTCAAGGACACTTCAGCAGCCGTGTGCAGGGTTTTGACCCCGAGCTCAGTCTCATTAATCACTACACATCCTGCTGCTGCAGGAAATAACCAGAGAAGGTTGCCAGTTCTGTAAAAAAAAAAAAAAAAAAAAAAAGCTCCTAGTGAAAAAACAAGCTCAAAAAGCAGCTGATAATAGAGCAAAATAACAGTTTACAACCTAAAAGCCGATCCGTTAAACAAACCCAGACAGAAAGGTTCTTCCTCCTCACAAGCTGGATGCTTCCCTTTATGTACAGATACAATATGCACAAATGTGACACACAGCAGTAGCATTTTACTCAGAGACTCAATGAATGTACAATTTAATGCTGTAATGCAGGAGGAGGCGGCGCCATCGCAGCATTGCCACGCAATATCACAACATCTGTCGGTCACATGGTGTAAACAGTCATATGATTTCAGTGCAGTCGCCTTGGAAACACTATTGTATAAACATTCCTGTTCTTTTTTTTTTTATTATTCTGTCTTAAACGAGTTAATAGATGTGTATTTAACGAGATAAAGCGATATTTCACTCAGGTGCAGTATTTGTTTTGGGGCTAAAGCATTTTTTAGCAGTAAAAATATCTAGCCTTCAAAATAAAAGCAGGAACAAAAAGTGACAAAAAAAAAACAAAACACAGTATTCCATCCTGGTGAAATATCGCTTTAAGATACCAGAATTAAATGAAATGCATATTTAAGTCTATGAAATGTATGAAAAAAAATATTACGTGGCCTGAGAAAGAAGTTGTCTGTTTGTGAATCAAAGACGTGAATTGTTTTGCAATCAGTATATGACAATGAAAGTAACATTTAGCACAGAAAATAATGGCAAAATGGACCTTAAAGGGATATATCACTTTTAAAATGGTTTTGTACATTAGTTTTACTGTCAGCTGGTGGGAATGTTTATAGATTGTTATAAGGAAACTGATTACACTCAGTAGTAAAAAGAATATTGATTATTATATGTAGATATTTGATCTAATGTACAAAGACCATTGTAATATACTTGAGAAAAGTGACATATCCCTTTAACCTGAGTGAAAACCGAGGTCTGTAAACTGTTATAAAGCAGCCGGGGTTGTTTTACAATTTATATACAGAAATTTGAACGATTTATTGTTTTATTAGTTACTTTAAGGGATTTCTTAAAAAGGTATTCCATTCCTAAAAAGAATTGGAGCATTTTTTGGTGAAAATTGGTAAAATAATGATTCTTGATTCATTTTCTGTACTGGATGTATGAAACTGTACGCAGTTGATCTGGTTCAGGCAGCACTTTAACACAAAAACTGAAATTTGAAGCTTCTACAGCACAAGTTCATCCTTTTCCTTACAAAATATTATATAAAATGGGAACATTTCTTTTTTAATCCATATTTTAAGAATGGCTTTATAAGACTTTCACTTTTTGTGGCACGGATTGAATTTATTCGATTAGACACACACCACAAAGAATACAGATATTTGTCATTATTACAACATCAGAGTAATTAAATACATTTCCCTCCTGATAACAGAACAATCAAAGTCTAATTGAAATGCTTCCTCCTGCACAGACCCCTGGTTGGCTCGATGGTGTATTTTGTGAAGAGCCCAGTTACTTGTGTACAGTGTGTAACTGTCGTATGCCGTTAAAATCGCACCATAGCCATAATCTGACGAGTGTTTATTTGTGCCGATTATTCATTAACATTTTACGAATCTTTAAAATCCCACTCAAGAGCCGAGACGAACTTAATTCCTCTTAATAAACATCTAATTTGAAATCAAATAAATGAATGTAGGGAGCTTTAAATAGTCTATAACTGAAGAAAGAGAAACAATATAATATATTCTCACTGGAGGAATTAATCCATTGAATACACATATATTTATACATACATACATATATATATATATATATATATATATGGATTTGTTATGTCATCGTTAGGAGAAAAAGGCCCATCTCCACTCATAGTTAAAACGCTGCTTTGTGTGGAAGCCAGTGAATCTGCATGTTATTAGTGTGTGACGCTGTAAAGGTGTAAAGATGCCTTGTTCCTGTACATACTGAGGAGCTGTATACTGTACGTAACGACGATGCTGATTTATAAGTATGATTTTGTTAACGTGACCAATAAAACTTCTGTTGTTGTTTTTAATCCAGCGTGCCGACGTGTCTGTTTGTCTCTTAAACCTCTGCTGGTGGATGTGCAGCTGTGGTGCAGGTTCAATGCCTCCATCAGCAGTAGTGGAGGAAGAATAATCCATGTTCTTTACTTAAGTATGTTCAAAGTATGCAAAGTAAAATGTACTTAAAGAAGAAAAGTGTCCCCTGTGACTGTTGTACTATTATGTATAATATCATTGGATTGTTACTGCACAAATGTGAAAGCAGGATTTTCTGATTGTAGGTGGTTGAAGTGGATATATTTTAAAAATAGATTCAATTAAATCCTCTTCCAATTTGGATTTCCAAAAGGCCAATCGGCAGATTTGATCTTTAAGCCCTTAAAGAAAACCATCCAGTTGTCATGCCTGTATCTAATTTGCATTTTTTTCTGCTATCTGCTCCATTCCCTGGTTTCAGATTTGCGGCTCACACTGTTTCTTTTCCTGCTTTAAGTATCATCTGAGAGGAAAAGCTCCGCTGTGACCAGAGCATAAACTACCTGTGGAGTCTGCGACTATATTTACCTTCCAGCACTCCCCAGCACAAATAAAGAGAATTGGAGATGGATGTTTGCCACCTGCCTGCAGGGGAAATAACAGCTTGTTGAGCTCAAAGTAATGAGCTCGGTAAGAAGGAGAAAGAGACAGAAAATAAGGTCTGTAAACAAAGAGATGGTTGAGGTCAGAGAACATTCCTGTGAGTGTTTGAATAAAAAACAAATCAGAGAATAGACAAAGAAAAAAGAATGGGACTGAACTTAATATTTTTTTATGTTAACCTATTAATTATGTGTCACTTTATATTTGTCAGGTTGCCAAGCAGGAGCAAAATACAATTATGTTGTTACGACTGCGGCTCTGCAAATGTATGGGTTTCTTTCGTCAGTGCGACACTTTAACATGTTATTGTCTTTGCTGTGCTGACGTGAAATCTAATTTCATTAATTTCACTAGTGCAGACCATAGACCAGGGCTAATTAACTCTTTTGTTCAGGGGGCCACATTTGCAAAAAGCTAAGGGCCCGGGGGACAGACATTTCCCTGAGCTATTATTCTAGCACAGTCTTTCTCAAAGAGTGGTCCGCAGACCATTGGTGGTCCATGAGTGACCCCTAGTGGTCCGTGAGTATATTGGTAAAATGTCACATTTTAAATGAATACATTATAAGTTTAAAAGTGTTTCTCAAACTGTTTAAAATTACTAGTATAGAGTGTAGCATAGATGTAGCATAGCTACGTAGCTACGTGGGTTCATTTTACGATCTTACGTCATAAATGATCTGCGCGGTCAATTTGAGCGTCAACTGACAAGATGGATCGATGGCTCAAGACCAGGTCAGGTACAAGAAAATTAAATTAAAAATCGAAAATTAAAGGTGCATCGTCCTGATGCAGGTGATTCAGCAGCTACAAGTGGTTCAGCGGCTACAAGTGGTTCAGTGGCTACAAGTGGTTCAGCGGCTTCAGCGGCCACAAGTGGTTCAGCGGCTTCAGGTGGTTCAGCGGCTACAAGTGGTTCAGCGGCTACAAGTGGTTCAGCGGCTACAAGTGGTTCAGCCGCAGCGATAACAAGTGATTTTGTGTGCGTTTGAGAACCCCTAATGTAAAAAGCTTGGCTGCAAAAAAAAAAACTTGATGTCAAAATACTTAATTTTCACAGAATAAGCTTTAAGTAAAGTTAAGTTAAAATTTTATGGAAAAAAAATGTATTTAAAAATTATTTTTCATGAAAAAAGCTTGGATGTGAAAAGAAAATAAATTTTCTTGAAAAAAGCTTGAGTTAAAAAAACCCTTAATTTTCTTGAAAAAAGCTTGAATGTCAAAAAAAACTTAATTTTCCTGATAAAAGCTTGGATGTGAAAAAAAAAAAAAAATTTCTTGAAAAAAGTTTGGATGTGAAAAAAAAACTTAATTTTCCTGAAAAAAGCTTGAATGTCAAAAAAAACAAAACTTTCAAGGCAACATTTTCTTTTAATCAAATTTCATGAAAAAAGCAAAGTTGGAAAGACACATAATGGTGGGGGTGTCTTGGGGTCGTCCCCCAGAAAAAAAAGAAATTGTAATTTAAAACAAAACTCTTGGATTAAGTCAAGAAACACACTGTTAATAACAATTGTCAGTATCATAGTTTTATTTGTTTCGGTAAAACAGCGCCCCCACCAGCGCATCAGTAACCGTTCAGGCAGAGAGCGGTACTGCAGCACGGGAGACGGAGAGAGGCTTTCAAGTCAAAATGATAATAAATTCAGATTCAAGTTCTGTGAGAAGTTGATGAGGGAAAAGTGGCTAAAATCAGGAAGACACCACAGTAACTGTAGAAAACGCTGTGTTATATGAAAGTGGCGTTAGTGAAAATAATGTCCCTTTTGCCTGACTGCTTTTCCCTATTTTTTCCCAAAAAAACGCAGACAGCAGTAAACGCCAACAACAGACACCAGAAAGTTAAGTTTGAGATTTTTATTTGGGCATGACATTTCATCAACCAAGTTGTTTAATCAACAACAATCCAACCAAAAACTACCGTAAAGAACCATATTTCATGCTTTTTTAATGTATCCACAACAGAAAAACAAGAAATGTAAGCGCTTGTCCTTTTTTAAGAATAAATTATAACTACAAGATGCCGTTTAATGGGACAATAAGATTCTAAACTTCTATCATTTAGGAAGCAAAGGGAAAAACCCGCTAATGCATTGACTTACTGATGTCTATTTAACACCAAGAGCAGGGTACTTCTACATAAGTTATATACACGAGTTATACATTAGTTATATGGAACCAAAAACAAGAAAACAAACCCTCTTTCTCAAAAACAGGTGAAAATAAAAAAGGCAAACATTTTTTATTTTCAGGCCACTAAACCGGATCAAACCCTGAAGGAGGTGAAGATGAGGTCTTGCTCCCGGCTCCTATTGGCTGGAGGACAGGATGTTGTTGTGAGTAGCAAACAGGAAGTAGAAAAGAAGGAAGTACTACATGAACATGTCGTCGTACCCGGGCGGAGGCATGTGGTCCGGGTCGGGACTGAAGAAGAAAAAAACAGACATGTGGAAACTGTATTTTCATTCAACTTCTCTCCCTGTTTTCAATGGAAATCAAGCACCAGCGTGTCTCCCCAAAGACGCCCAAACCACCAAAACTGGGATTTTCTTTCTCCTCCAGGACAACTGTCCAATCACACGGCTTCCAGTCAATAAGATCCACACTGTCTCATATCTGCCAAGCTTTCAACTGGAACAAGAAACAGAGAGTTTTAAATAACCTGCAGCGGCTCCCAGTGCCTTTTAGGATCAATTTCAAAGTTCTTTCCCTTGTTTACAAGGCTCCTACTGTGTCGGGGCTGTCCTACATTACTTATCCTTTGTCTTTTTAGAATCCTTCACGGCCTCTTAGATCCTCTGCTGCCGGTTTATTAAATACAAACTCTCACAGAAATAAGAATAACTCAGCCTTTTTTTAAGTATGCCCCAAAACTATGGAATTCCTGACGAAACAATTGAAAACTTATAACTTTAACTAACTTTCACTCTTCCTTTGTTTTATTTCAACATTTCAATGGAAATGGAAAGTCCCACAAAGACAATTCGATTTTTTATTGATTGAATTTTATGTTTTGATAACAAAATAAAACAGACAAAGGAATGGAAATGGTCTCATAAGAGTAAAGATCCTGAGGATCAGTTTAGGGCCAATCCGGACATATATTAAAGGATCGGTGTTGGATATAATAATCAATCAACATGTGATCCTTTCTTTACTGAACTCCTGTGTTTAGTCCCTTCTGCTCTACAATGCAGCAATGCAATATAAGTATCGGACTGGAGACGCCCAAATTAAAAGGACTTGGATCAGGGCCAAAAACACACGATCTACTTAAGAGCCACAACACTACGAATGATATAATTATCCATTTATCTGTCCTTCAGTTTGCACTCGTGATCAATTTTAGAAATGTGTAGTTTAGAAAATGAGAAGCTCTCCTTTAAGAGGACAGACAGAGAGGTGTGTGTGTGTGTGTGTGTGTGTGTGTGTGTGTGTGTGTGTGTCTCACCCTGGTCTGTGTCGTCCGACGGGTCCAAACGGGTCAAAGCGAGCCCCCGGGGGAACAGCTCCGGGAGGCAGAATGTCTGGTATCCCGCTTGAGGGGTCAAAACCAGAGCGAGGGTACCCCGACCTCAACGGGTCGACTATCATCCCGCCAACACCGCGAGTCCTGAGGGGGAAACAAAATGATTTGTTCCATTAAACAGATCATTTGAGTTTAATGAAAAATGAGTTTTATTATTTGAGCTGAACACTGATATTTCTCAAACGTTTAACCCAGTAAAACATCAGGAGACGGGGCGATGTATTACTTTTTATGGCCTTCTGTTTTAATATAATATATATATATATAGCTATAAAGAATATCAATATAGAATAGATATTAAAGAGGGAATTATATCCTGTTTAACTTCCTTACAAAAACCAGTATGCAAACGGTAATAAAGGAGTGTATGTTGAAGTACATGGGATTTTTTTTACCGCGGTTCCATTACATTTCTACTTGACCCAGAAACCTGTTCCTATTTAAATCTGCACACATTTTGATGCTAAGCTTCCAGTTTATTTTACCAATAACTGAGCACCAGTTCAATAAGAATAGAAGGAATCAGCAGTCGCCAGTCTGGTTAAATCATCGCACAGCGCTTTTTTCTCCATGTACGAAAGAAAAACACTTCATACAAAATTACAGCAAACTAAAAGCATAAAAGACCAATAAAAATATAAAAGTCCTCTCTGACTGTAGCCAATCAAGCTTGTGGCAGGAGATTATAAACATGCATGTATATAAAAAAAACATTTAATTTGACTTATTGTGATAAAAAGGTAAAGAAATATCTTTGTGACTTTATCACGTGCGAAAAAAATCAAACCTTGATCGTCGGTGATTTAAAAAGTAACCCAGTGCAGGACACTTTAGGGAAGCCCATGAAAGGGCAATAAAAGTGATGTCAAATGAATGTTGGGACTAAACACAGACTGATTGCTTTTGGTTTAGTATTTTCTCTTCCTCCTGAAGCTCTAACATTTGTATATTTGTGGTTCACATTCAGCTGGCGGAGTCTGGACAAGCGGCATTAATCCTCCTCTGTGTGTCTGTTACTGCGTGGGCGGACTGTTCATCCCCAAAATCCCAGATTAGAACAACAAACCACGCTGGTGCTTAAATATATATATATATATCTGCAAAATGATTTCCATAAAAATCCTTTGTACGGATTTATTATGGAGGGACAGAGACAGACTCACCCAAAGGGATCCAGATCTGCTCCTCCAGCGGCGAACGGAGGAACCATGGGGTCGCGCCTGGAAAAAACATTTAATCGATTATTTATTTAGCACAACTCTGCTGCTATTACCATCTCAAAAGATTCTCAAATGTGAATCTTTGCTGCTTTTCTCCGTTTTATAGCATTGCAAACTGAATATATTTGGCTTTGGATTGTTGGTCGGACAAAACAAGCAATTTAAAGACTGCTTGAAAGAAGATTTATGGGCATTTCTCACAATTGTTTGGCATTTTATTGGCTTTATTTTCATATGTACAACAGCTACAATATAGTTGTTGGCGATAAAAGACATAAATAAGAAATAAAGAAGTAAAATTATGCAATAAAATTGTGCAAAATACATAATAGTGCAAGTAAAATGCAGGAATAAGAAAAATATATACATATAAATAGAATAAAATCAAACAGAATGTATATTTGTATGTAATGAATACTGTAATAATATATAAATATGTGGATGTGTTGAATATCCAGGTGTGTGATGAGAGCGCTGTCTGCAGCTCTGACTCATTCACATCCTGGTCTCTCTGCATCTTTCTGCACCTTATCTGTTTTTTTTTGTTATTTTCTCTCCCTTCACGTCTTTTCTCAGATTTTAGTTTACTCCATCTGTCATTGTTTTGATCTCGTCCTTATCTCCCTCCGCCCAACCGCCCCCCCCCCGCCCCTCCCTCTCTCCCTCTCTCCCTCTCTGGAGATGAGGAGGCGACAGCAGCGAGGTCGATAAAGTGCTGACATCACCTCACATCTCATCTGATCGGGTCACGGCTAAGAGGATGGGGGAGGAAGAGGAGAGGAGGCAGAGGAGAGAAGTGAAAAGCAGAGAGGCTGACCACACACAAACACACACGCACACACACACACACACACACACACACATGCTGCCCGAGCTCTGCCCTCATTTACTCTCTCTGCAGTTGTAGTCGACCAACAGCTCCTCGGTCTAGACTTTTTACAAAGGCACAAACTCAGTGTGTGTGTGTGTGTGTGTGTGTGTGTGTGTGTGTGTGTGTGGGGGGGGGGGTCATACACACCTTTGAGCCCATTTCAAAGTCAAGTCCTTCACGAGTTTGTGGTATTCTTTGACATTTAAAGGGAGAATCCGTAAAGTCTACTTCCACCAGTTCGGGGTCTTTGGAGAGAATTCTGTTTTCTGTTTTCGGAATTATATTAAATATTTTATAACCCCCAATTTAAAATATGCACAGACAGGTGAGATGGTCTGTGTTGGAGGAAATGTGGAACAAGTTTTTGTGACAAAATTGTTTTCTCTCCACAGTCCACTTTGGGCAATGTTGAAGCACTTTGTGGTAACTTTTTTGTAAATGAAAAGAGTTCTACAAAAAAAAGATTTGATTGATTAATTGATTGATATTGCAGCAGTACATATTGTGACTAATATTCAAATTATGGAGAGAATTACTTTTTGTGCTAAATCTATGGGTTTGAGAAATTCTTGCAATTACTGAGAAAAATGAATTGTGTTTGTGACGCCATGAGATGATTACTGATCCGTTACTTTATGAACTGGAGTGATGTTGCATGTAGGAGGTACGACATGCAGCAAAACCATAAAACTGAGAACGTGGAACGAGGGAATACGTCATATTTTTGCTTAAAACATGAGTCCAAATCCATAACATTTCTAGGCCTGATTGACACTCGCGGTTAACGTGGCAACAGCAAGTGGTTAATTACTACAGCAAACACTTTTATTTATAAGTCAAATTCTCTCTAAGCCACTTCCTCAGACAGTCTACACTTTTCAGGCAGCTGATAGATGTATTTATTATTTATAGACTAGATTCATATACTTTAATGACACAATGAAATGCATGCAGCGGGTGGAAACCAGTAGATTAATGTCATATAAGTCTGCACGAATGAGGAGATTCCACCCTGGAAAAGCACAACACTATGTTTGATACTGTAATTAAAATGCAAATAATGTTTCAAAATATAATTAGAAATATTTGAGGCTTTGGATTTATGCCAGTAGTTTCCTAGAAGATGATAAATGAAGTAAAACAGGCAGTGCAAAAGTGCTAATTGGTGGATGGTGGATGTGGAAAATGCAGCAGTAGAATCAAATTGATCAAATTAGCTATTTTGGTCTTATTGGTATATTTGGTTCAAATGCAAATGAAAAAAAAAAACTGCAAACATACTGCAGTCAAATTGGACAATATTGATGTTATTTAATATCAGTATATTTTGGACTACTGTTGCTTTTAGAAGATATTTCAGCAGATATCTAAACATAAGAGTACTTTCTGTGTGAAGGTTAAGGTTCCTGTCATCACGCACCAGTGTGGCGGGGGTCCCTGGCGAGGCTGTCTGTTGGGGATGCGGAGGGGGTCACTGTCCTCTCTTCTTCGTCTCTGCTCCTCACCTTCCTCCCTCCGACTCTTTCTCTGTCCCGTTGGCGTCTCCTGGGAGGGAAGCAGCTGAGTCGTCACCTTCTCTGACAAACTGGCTGCATCCTTGAACACGCTGCAAAGAACAATTTGCTTTTAACTTCATTTATCAAAATAAAGTGTTTGTACAGTTGGATCTACGGCACAAGTGTCCTGTGCTTCCTGATAGTTGAGGATGGAGCGTCTCCATTAAGGAAAACATTAAACTAAAAGCACTCAACTCGTTTCACGTCCATATGCTACTGTGTGGAAGTGTGGGGCAACACGTACATGAGCAATATATATATATATATATATATATATATATAAAGCAGAGTATTACCAGAAAATGTACAAAGGTTGTTTGTTTTTTTAGAGGAGAAGACGAGGACCATAGAAATAAATTTCATTTTAAGCATCAGTGTGCATCAATGTTCTAATAATTTTGAATTTTCAACTGGTTTTAATTTTTTATTTTAGACGTTTCAATTTAATTTTAGTTTAGTATTAGTTTGTTTTCAGACTGCATTTGCTTTTCTTTGGTTCAGTTTCATTTTATTTTTTATTTTCTTTCTTTATTTTAATTATTATTATTATTATTTTTTTTTTTTAAATCAGGCAATATAGTTTCAGTTTTTCCAAAAAGGAAAACGTATTTTTTTAGTTTCAATTTACGACAATATTTTTCACGTTTTTTTTTTCCGTTTTAGTTACAGTTTTAGTTTATGGTAATAACCCTGTTATGCACGGATTATGTAAAGACAGATGTATTTCAGTGGTTGGTGTTAAACTGTGGGATTTCTCTACAGAAGGAAATATTTCAGTTAAAAAAAACGTATAATGAAAAAATAATTGGACGAAATAAGTAATAAGACGAAAAAAGTGTCAGGTAATCGGGAAAACTATTGTTTATGGCTCTTGATTGATTCTTTTACTGTAAGTATTGGTTGTTAAGTAACTGTAAATGACAGACCATCTGTTTCTATTGTTGATTTACGTTTTAAATATGGGGCACGCAAAGTAAGATTTCTTCCTTTTTGGTCATGGAACATGTAAGTAGATTTGTGTTTCGAATGTGATTCGCTTGTTTTCTTTTCTTTTTTCTGGAGTTGTTCATTACCACGAGTGGAACAAATAAAACATGAATGAATGGATGAAAAATGTATGTTCGCAAAATAATAATGAGTAATAATAATACATTTTATTTATCAAGCGCTTTTAAAAAGGTACTCAAAGACGGTAATAAATGGGTGATTTTATTTAAACATCTGGTATGAAAGTATTTGTTTCGTATTATTTACATTGGCCAATAAAATGAGTCCCTGAACCGAACCAAAAAAATAAAAATAAGAATCTAACACCAACCTGTCAAATGTGCGCAACTGGTCGGCCTCCACGTGATCACTGATGTTCACCGTCAGGTCTGACACCTGCTGTGTGCCGGAGTTCTTCACACACACACACACACACACACACACACATTGATAAAAGACAGAACCAGACACACAATCACAGAAAGACACAATCAAAAGATCATTACCTGTTATTCATTTGTTTCTCAAAATAAAACAGAAAAAGAAACGGAGAGAATCCCAACATCAGGCTAATGCATGGACGGATTGTGATATAATGGACCCCTGGGCACAGATATGTCGAAGGCCCCCCACCCCCTATTTATAGTAGCAAGACATCCAGACAGAAAAAGACACAAAACGCAGCTGCATCTTTGTGTAGTTGTTTTGTATCTCTTTGTGGTCATTTAGTGTGTCTGTGTGGTAGTTTTGCACCTGTATGTAGTTATTTTGTGTAGCTTTATGTTTTTTTTGTCTCCTATGTACTTTTGTGTCTCCTTGTAGTCATTTTGTGCATCTCTGTTGATGTTTTGCATCTTATTGTGGTAGTTTGAATCTCTTTGCTCAGTTCAGTTCAGTTTTTTTTTTAAGAATAAAGATGTCTTTGTTTCCCTGGCACAGAAGGGGCATAAACAACAACAAAAACTAAATAAATAACAACAACAAAAGCAATAAAAAACATTGTTACAGGCATCGGTCAAATTGTTATTTTAAACATCGGTTTCGGGCCAAAATTTCAGAAATCGATGCATTTCTAATATTAACAGTCCCTTCGAAACTGTAGGTGCCTCAAGATAATTAGAATTCTTGGTGAATAAAGTCAATAAGAAAAGAGGAAGCAGTTTTATTCTCATCATGCAATCATGTGTTGTCTGTATGCAGAGTCTACTCTTGTCTTTCACGACACATCTATACGTTGGTGGAGTTCACATTTCTCTGCATGTTAGTCAGCTGTTCCTACCATCAGGTTGAAGATCAAGGTGGAGTCGACAGCGATGGCTTTAAGCAGCAGCTGGGTGTCACTGTCTTTGGCTTTATATCGCAGACTGTACAATTCCTTGTTGCTGTTCCAGTCAGCGGGCAGCAGCTCTGACTTCTTATCACTGCTGCAGGGCTGGAGGTGGGAGAGAGACACAGAAAAACAGCAGACAAACAAGGGATAAATAGAGGGTGGGGGTTAGAGGACAGTGAGATCGCTTAATAACACTGTCAGGACAAACTTATTAGAATGTGTCTAGTAGTCAGAGGTGGTGGTAGTACATTTACTCAAGGACTGTACTGAAGTACAAATTCAAGGTACTTGTAATTTACTTGAGTATTTCCATTTAACGCAACTTTATATTATACTCCACTTCATCTCAGATGTAAATATTGTAATTTTTACTCAACATTTGTCTGGCAGCTTTAGTTACTTTTAGAATTACACTTTTTCATTCCCTTCCTGTTTTGATCATCTGAAAAATGAAGTCTTCCTTTATAAATTGAGAAAATTATCCTCCTTTCTAAACTAAATAAACTATTCAAAAACCCTTCATGGATCAGCTGGAAAATGCATTGTGGTTTTCGCTGGACAGCGAAGTTAAAAACATATTTTGTTGAATATGATGCATTGCTGTAGATTAAAATTACCGAACAGTAAATAAAGGAGTTAAAATAAACAGAACCTTAAACCTCTACAGCAGTAAAATGTAACAAACACATTAATGCAGCAGTAATAGTAATCCAATAGCATCATATACAATAGTAAAACATTGTACTGCATAATGACTACTTTAACTTTTGATACACTGATAATACTTATATATTTTTACTTTTTTTTTTAGTAGGCAAGGTTGCACGACTTTTACTTGTAGTGAAGTATACAGTGTGGTATTAGCACTTTTTCTGATATAAAGGATGTTAATATAAGTGTAATGTGGTGTTTTAGTGTGACTGGCCCAAAGTGGAACAACACTAGGTTAGCTAGCTAAAGATGACAAGACAGTTTTAGAGCTCGTCATAATATCTCTATTTAAAACATCTGCTGGTTGATTCTGCATCAAATAGACCAGCTCGTTCAAAAAAAAATACTAAAATGTGTTTTCCAAAATATTACAGTTCGCTAGAGGCTCGATGACCTCAGTAAAGCTCCTTTAGGAAGCTAACGCTAGACTGTGCAGCCGGGTAAGTTAGCGAGGATAGAAATCCATTGAAAAACTTACAGATTTAACTTCTTCCTGCAAAGGACAGGTCATTAACCTCGGTAAAAACAAACCAAACTAATTGACTTGTACAGTTTTAGAGCCAGTCTTCAATTCGGCGTAACGTTAAAGGAGATTCACAGATTAGTACGTATTTCGCTTAATATCTAGTTCAGCTTTTGTAATCATATGACCCTCTTCATATTAGATATAATTGATATCATATAGCGAGCAGTGGAAACTGTGTGTCAAAGTTGTTAGAATGTATTCATGAATAATCAATATAACGTTATACATTTCTCCAAAAGACTACTGCGATGTTGCTAAACGATCAACATAGCGTTAATCGGCTGTATTGTGAACAGAGTTTGGTGTATCGTTGTCTCTGCAGATAGAGTTAATTATGTTAGCGTTAACGCAACGTTAAATTGTTTTAGCTAATGTTAGCTTCTTTGATTTACCTCGTCTCCAGACCCGATGCACCTGTATCCACTCTTTATCATCTCCCAGTGAACGAAGCACACAACGGCGTCCTGTGGACAGCTAATGCTGCCCCCGACACAGGTATACAACACCTCCAAACCTGCCATGTTTCTTTCACCTCACAACGAACTACAACAACATCAATTCAGTGTCAAGTGAAGAAATGAAAACGAAAGTCTTCACGGAAGCTTAACGACGTTTAGTTCATAGCAACAGCAACCACTTCCTGTCTAAACCTTTCAATGTAAAAGCCCCAGTGAAA
>CALSCE010010723.1:13057074-13077833 GCA_943593645.1 Bovichtus variegatus
ACACACACACACACACACACACACACACACACACACACACACACACATAAAACGACCCTTCATGAATTGTTCATCAGGCAGCTGTAACAGGAAGTTGCATAACTGTTGAAAGGCTGTGCAGCTGATTGCATTAAGAGAAGGGGAAACATTAAAAAGAGCAAAGCTGGATAATTAAACTGTCTTTCTGTGACTTGTTTTGTTTTGTTTGCAGTTGTTGAAGGTTTGGCTCTGCTGGACTTGGGAGTCTCTCCTTACTCTGGAGATGTTTTCCATGAGGTGAGAGAAGAAGCACACGTATACAGATACTGCTTTATGTTTGGATTTCCTGACTAAAATCTATCAAAACAGTTTCTGTCCAAACACTAGAGCTGTGTATTATAATAATTATTTTCATTATTGATTTAATCGTTTTGTCTAAAATGTCAGAAAATAGTGAAAAATGTCCGTCCCAGTTTCTCAAAGTAGGAAGCAGGAAATCTCCATATTTATCAACGGAGCCTGAAAGCAACACCTGCAGACACTATTCATGGCTGTGAAAGTTCTTCACCTTCTCTGCATGTTTTTTGGATTAAAAAATAAGACAAAATCCATCTTTATCTTAGAATCAGATTTATTGCCAACTAGTTTCACAAACAAGGAGTTTTGGTGCATAACAATAAACATAGTAAGATAAAATTTTAAATAAAAAGTAATTAAAAAAAAAATGCATAAAACTATTACAGTAGAAAAATATGAAAAATATATTTAGAAAAAAACATGTAAAATGAAAAGAGCTGAACAGTTTTGGAAAAGAAGATGATGGAATGTGAAACAATATTGCATAATATTTTTCTTCTAGAAATGCTCACAAATCAGTCAATCAATCAAAAATAAGACGGAGAACTTCTTGTATTAAAGATGCAAATACAACATTATCTATAATCTCTGTTAAGGAAACTAAACAGGAGGTAAAGTAGCAGAGGTTTACAGACAGACCTCTGAAATCCATCTGAAAACACTTAAACACCTTTTAAAGCAGGTGGCAGAGACACTATTTGTTTTTCTCTCAGTATTCGTCTATATGTCAAAGTTGGGGAAGTGACATTACATCAGAGAATCAATCAGTAGAAAATATTTTAGCCACATTATCCAAAAACGTGCATTTGACCAGAGCGTGCCACATAAAAATGTTAATGTCTAGATAAATGTGTGTTATTGTCCCATCTGCATGTTTGTGCTTGTGCTCTGATCCTAAAGGTCTTTTTCTTTCTCTTTAGACTCCTCTCATCATTTACCTCTTTCACTTTCTGGTGGACTATGCAGAGATAACATTTATAGTGAGTATGAAGACGAGAAACATCTCTTTTTTTCTTTTCTTTTTCAAAGGCAGTTGCATGTATTCACAAGCCAAGGTCTGAATATTTCCAGCACAGTATTGATACCAATAAACATTTATTTTTTTGAGCTGGAATAAAACGACATTAAAGAACCGATTGAGATGCTTTTTCTTTTGATTTGCTTCGGATTTAATTTCCGGGAGGATTTTCTGTAACGTGAGCTCAGTCTGCACAATACTTTCATTCAAACTGCTCGTTCTTCCGATTTTCATGAAACTTGTTGAAATGCTGCAGCATGGGCCAAAGAAGAACACATTACAGTTTGAGGAGGATACGATTACAGGGCGGATACATAAGTTATGTTTCATTAAGTTAAGTCACAAACATTACGAGTTAGGGCGTTTGTGCTGCTGCTAATATGTGGTTACTAATAATATACAAATAATCTGGAAAATGAGTCCCCTCAAGTCGAAACAACAAGTCAGAAATGGATATTGACATGTTGTTGCAACGTTTTGAGCAATAAAATGCAACACATTTTCTCTGTAGCGCTCAAGTAGTTTCCATATTACGTTTCCACATCAGTCGGAAGAACGGCGAGATGGGATCCTCCGAGGTGCACGTGAACGCATCATTGGCCTTGGCGGAGGTCTGCGTTCTCTGAGTGCCCTTCTAGTTTATTATATATTCAGAGGCTCAGCTCAGCTCTGGATATATAATATATATAATATAATATCATTTCTGTCTTTAGTTGGCAGATGTGATCACTGCTGTGGCTCTGTACTTGACGGTGAAGGACTACAACAAACAAGTGGTAAGAAAACTATAATGTGTCTTTAAACACACAGAAAATAAATGAAAAATACAAATACTTGAACATTAAAGGGAAATTCCAGGTTAATAAATAGAGGAAGTTGCCTTTAAGTAGGGTTGGGCAAAAACTGGAATCACATCCTGGTAAATACAATAAAGCCATAAACATGATATTGAAATGGACAATGTATGATTATTGATTTCAACTCCATCAGTCCTGCTACTTAACAACACATATGTTGCAACTTTATTCTTGTTTTACTGCTCCATGGCAAGAGATATGGTCATATAGTTATACATGGATGTATTATATGTGAACTAAACTAACTGAAACTTTGAAATCCAGTGTGTATTCTGTGTTGTGTATTTTCCTGTTGTTGCAGTAACAGAGTTGTGACATATTGGATGTGCTGTTGATGCTGTTTCAGTTCAGAAAGCAGAAATATGCCTTGGAAGCCGACCGATACCCCCTCGACTGCCTGGAGCTCATCAGAAGCCCCAAAGAAATGTTCTACATCCCTCTGAAAGTAGCCATGTTGTAAGTACCACACATCCTCCCAGAGTGAGTTCAATTAAACACGTTTCCATGCAGCAAACACCCAAATATGACGAATGGACCAGAGACAAACTTCGGGGATTGATTGTGTCTTTATCAGGCGTCTCTGATACTTAATCTGTGTTCCTGCGCAATCGGCCTTTTCTCAGACAATTTGACTTTCCACAGTAAGCAAAGCACAGAGTAAATAATGAAACTAATGATGGTCCTGGTGTTGTGCATGCTCACTCTCACTGCATTAACATGCACATTAATACTCCACTGTTATTCAGAATATGACAGTATGTGCAGGGCTGTCACACAATAATAGAGAGCCATTGATGCAGTGGGAAAGGCCTCTAACACAAAAAGGTTCAAACGGATGTCATGACAAATTGTCGTGCCTGACGCTAATTAAAGTTTCCGACGCCCCCACATCTGTCAGGCTGGACCTCTAACAGGCTGAGATAATATACTCCCATCCAAACATTAGGGCTGTGATCAGATGGCTTAAAACTGTCACTTCTTGCTACGTCAGACTGAAATATCTCAACAAATATTAATGACGATTAATCAGCCTCCGATGCACTTTGTCATTATTGCTAATCTGCAAATGTAAGCATGAAATGGTGAAAATTCAGACGGTCTCAGCATAGTTTTCTTGTAATTTTATCACCTTTCTCTTTTATTGTCTTGTCTTTTCTCATAGTTACCTGTTGAACCCGTTCACCATCTTGTCCTGCGTCGCCAAGTCGACCTGTGGCCTGAACAACGCCGTCATCGCCCTCTTCATCCTCTCTACGGTAAAAGGTAAAGTTTGTGTAGGATCCGAGTGTAAACCTTAAGTCGACGCGTGTGCCTTGCTCTGTCCACACAGATGTCACACCAACGCTTCTTTTAGATGAAAGCAAAAAGATTCAAGATTCTTTATTGTCACTACCGCAGCAGACACTCGCCGTACATGGATGTGAAATATATTTCTTCACAACAAAGTACAACAGATGATTAAAAGAAGTCATCATTTATACAATATATAAATACAATAAAAAGGTTTTATTAATCCATTTTTCAAACTAAATGGTGAAATCAAAAGTATTTTACGGAGAATTACGCCATTTATCTCTATATTTTAAAGTCCACAAAATTATCCAGACACGAAGTCTGCAACTCGCCTCGTAACGCGGCCGGAAAACTGTGCGGCTCCACTCCACAACTATCAACATATTAAGAATGATGGATGATATTAAACTGCAAAATGTAATGAGGCTCTGACAGTTTTATTTGAACTACAAACTCGATTTTTCTAAAGGCAGTCCACATATTGAATCCACAACTGACATATCTGGGTGGGACTTAACTTTTAATGTTTGTATTATAACAATAAATAAGTAATTTGACTACAGAAGCTGCCACAGCATGGTATTATAGTAATTGCTTTATTTATAAATGGAGCACTTGAATTGCTTTGACTGTCAAACTTAAAATAACTGCGACGATTAACACATGAAGTGAATATTTGATTTGATTGTTTCTATGTTTGTGTTGCAGGAAGTGTTTTGCTGAGTGCCATATTTCTGTCCTTGGCCACGTATCAGTCCATCTATCCTCTCACTCTGTGCGCTGCGGCGCTGCTCTATTTGATGCAGGTATGTTGTGTGTGAATGCACACGTACATGTTTAAAGTCTTTTTGTTGCTCCTCCACTATTACATTTCATCCTTGTCCTCTTTTACACCTCTTGACCTTTTATTAACGTGCTTTTACTTAATGAATCCTTTTACCTATAATCAATTCTATTGTTTTGTGATTATAATATTTTATTGTATACTTTTTTTTTGTTTATTCTTACCTTTATTTTAATAATTATTGTCATTTTATTGGATTCTGTTTTTATTTTTGCTGAAGTGAAGCACTATTGTGAAATGTGCTATACAAATACATTTGAATAATAATTAATAATTATTATTACTACCCCCCTTCTCTCTTATTTAAAACCCGTTCTCATGCCTCACTACATTTTAAAACATTTTTAAAAAAATGTAAAAAATATATATTTTTTTAAACATTTCAGAATTTTATATATATTTTTTTAACATTTCAAAAACAGTTTTTTTTAAACCATTTCAAAGAACAGGTTTTTTTAAACATTTAAGAA
The DNA here is from genome assembly GCA_943593645.1 of Bovichtus variegatus. Taxonomy (NCBI): domain Eukaryota; kingdom Metazoa; phylum Chordata; class Actinopteri; order Perciformes; family Bovichtidae; genus Bovichtus; species Bovichtus variegatus. The sequence goes on from CALSCE010010723.1 coordinate 13,061,893, forward strand.
ATATATATATTTTTTAAACATTCAAAAAAATATATATTTTCTTAAAACATTTAAAAATATATATTTTTTAAGAAATTTAAAAATATATATTTTTTAAAACATTTAAAAATATATAGTTCTTTAAACATTTAAAAACATTTTCTTCTAAATCATTTAAAATTATTATTTTTGTTTTTAACATTTAAAAAAAATTTTTTTTTTAAACATTTAAAAATATTTATTTTCTGGATTTATGCTTTTCATTAACATCTGTCCATGTTTCTGTTCCTCCTCCAGCGTCAGTACATCCCGGTGAACTATCGGCGGGCCAGCTTCTGGTGGTTCATCGCTCAGTATGCCTTCATGTACCTGGGCAGCCTCTTCGTCATCGTCTGCCTCTCCTTTTTCCTGCTCGGCTCGTGGGATTACCTGCCGTCTGTCTACGGCTTCATGTGAGTGGTGATCTAAATTCAGAGAATGTAAAATAGTTTATCTCAAATATCCAGCTGTAGTCGTGGTGTTGAGCGTCTGTTCCCCCTCCCTCCAGTCTCTCGGTACCAGACCTGACCCCGAACATCGGCCTCTTCTGGTATTTCTTCGCCGAGATGTTTGAACACTTCCGCCTCTTCTTCCTCTGCGTCTTTCAGATAAACGTCTTCTTCTACACCATCCCTCTGTCCATCAAACTCAAGTAAGTCCTCCGACACCTTCCAGGTTAATGCAACGCTGCTGTTTGGCCTTTTTCTGTTTTAGTCTTTAACCTAAAATCTCTTTAAAAAATGTGTGTCCGTGTTGCAGGGAACATCCAGTGTTTCTGATCTTCATGCAGTTAGCTGTGATTTCCATCTTTAAGTCTTACCCCACTGTGGGAGACATCGCTCTCTACATGGCCTTCCTTCCTGTCTGGAGCCACCTGCACAGATGTAAGTGTATAAAACACAGAACATGTCGTTTTATAATAAGACTCGCAGTACTTCTTCAGCTAGTATTCAAGTAGTTTTCTTTCACCGCCTGGTTTTCACCTTTGTAACTAGTGATGTTGTCCTAGTGGCTACTGATGTTAACACCCTGATTCAATATTATATTTATGTCATATTTACCTAAATGACACGGCTGCACACTCGAGCTACAACCTGAAAATTGGATCAAATGGAATTAAATTAATCCAAAGCTAAAGATGCTTAGTACTCATAGTAAATATAAATACATACACAGCAGCAGCAGATATGTTGTTTAAATCAGTTGACAAAGGGCTGCACGATGATGACCAAAATTATTCTTTTAAATATATATTGAGATCCCGGTTATTTATTGGTTTCAGGGACAAAATATTTTTATTGCACTTAACATTTAAATACTGAGAGCACTGCTTTCACTGATAATGTACGAATCTTTGCATCACAATAAGACTTAAAATAACGCTATTTTTCATCTAAATTTAGTGCATTTTTGTTTTGCCTGTCTGCTCTGTTGTATCACTTCTACGCTGCAGCTGCAAAATTTAGGAAAGTTTTCTATGAGCAGAGCATTTTAAACATCGATATCGCAGTCGATCATGTTCATTGAATCGTGAAGCTAAAATCGCGATTGCGAGTAATATTGGATTAACTGTGCAGCCTTAATTTGACACATTAAAATGATAGCTGTAGATACTAAATCTGACGCATCAAATTTTTCACGAGCTACTTTTATCCAAATACTGAAGGTCCTGATTCAAAACTATTAAATAGAACATGATAGAATACAGTAAAGAAAGGGCATTTAATCAGCTTTATTTAATTTAAATATGGCCGTCCACCAATATCTATCTTTGTATGCTGCAACATGCATATGTCATTCGTTTTTAAGTGTTAGACAGATGGAAATTATGACGTTGTGGTGGCTGTAGATGGAACAACAGGGGATCAATAAAGTTATTAAAATGTGTTCTTGAGTGAACATGAATGTGTGTCTCAAATTTATTGGCAGCCAATGCAACAGTTGTTGAGAGATTTAATTTTGGACCGACATTATAACCCCTTAAATCAAATGTTTCATTTAAACAAGATTTATTATTATCTGTGACATAATTTTCTTGGTTTAACAACAACATGTGAAAAAATAAATGATCAATAATGCACCAATAAAAAAAAAAGTGAATTTCAGGCTCCATATGCGATGTTGATGTAAGAAACTGTAGAAAGATGTCTGTCGTGGTTTCTGCTCCTGTTTAGTTCTGAGGAACATCTTCCTGGTGTCCTGCGTCCTGCTCGCCTGTTCGGCTCTGTTCCCGGTCCTCTGGCACCTCTGGATCTACGCCGGCAGCGCCAACTCCAACTTCTACTACGCCATAACTCTGCTGTTCAACGTGGCACAGGTACGACGGTCTGGACGGTAGTCGGAGTGAATTAATAAAACAGCAAATTGTTGTTTTTTTACTTTTCAGTTTTAGACAAACAAGATGTATAACGTGGTAATTATTTGAGCCTTAGAGGTTCTCGTTCGTAGGTGGATTATGTTACCTTAGGACGGAGCCAGGCGACCTTTTTCCTCTGTTTGCAGTCTTTATGCTAAGCTAAGCTATGCTAAGCTAAGCTAAGCTAAGCTAACCGGCTTTAGTGTCCGCTACATACAGACTAGATATTCATCTTTTCATCGAACTATCCGCCAGAAAGCAAATGCGTGTATTTCCCAAAATGTAGAACTTTTCCTTTAACTGGAGCAGGAAGCCTTCCAAAAAAAGATCATTTACACTTGTTTTCTTTTTCTTCTTCTTATTTTTTATTGGTCATGCATATTTTTTATTTTTCAATGCAAAAAAAAAAATCATCTTTCAAAGGTGTAGGGAGACTTATGACTGATGTTGTTATTTTTGAATTTGTCCTTCTTTCCTGCTTGCTCATACCAATATTTAAACAAATTATTTAAGATTTATATAATTCTTAATCACACGTTGAGGTTTTCATCAGTGTCCTGATATTTATTTCCCCTCAGATTCTGCTGGTGTCGGATTATTTTTACGCCTTCTTGAGGAGAGAACACCATCTCTGCTACGGATTGTATCTGAAGAGGAAAGATGGCTCCGAGGCTACACTAGTTCTTAAATAAAACACACACACACACACACACACACACACACACACACACACACACACACACACATCACACCCTGGCTGGCAGCCTCTTCCAGCTACCAGAAACTGCTCGAGGTCTCACTTATCCTCAAAGGGAACAAACACAAACTGAGGAGGATAAAAGCCTTTCGGAGCCACGCTGGTTCTCAGACAGAACATTTGCACACATGCAGAAAGTGTGTCTGGTACAACGTCATATGCAAAGAAGTCGCAACATAACACATGACAGACACGTGCTGAGATGGGATGTAGAAGTCTTGCTCCTGCCATGTGAGACAAAAAAAGGACAACTAAACATCTCCTTTCCGTTTCTCCTCTGGAGATGCTCTTATTTTGAAGCCTCGCTCCTACCTGGAAGCTGCGCCTGCGAGGGTGGCGTTCATTTTGAAGCCTTCTTCCTCCTGACAGCACTCCAAGAATCGTTTTATTTTGACGCTCTGTTTACCCTGCAGCACCGTCCTGAACATCTTTTGTTTTGAAACACCAACTTTAGGCAACCTTTTTTTTTTTTTCTTTTTTTTTGTTAGAAGGAAATGTCACTTTGCACTGCTTGGGCTTTTATTTTGAAGCTATGTTTTTCTTTAAACACTACAACTACAAATGATCAAACTCCCTCTGATTTGATCATTCCTGATATCCAGCTCTCAAGACACATTTTATTTGTGTTTCATTTGTTGTTAAAACCGGTTTCCTTTGTGGTGGGAAAACTATTTTTAAGGGTTCGTCTGGAAGCCTAAAAAATGTCAATTTATCCCTCTTGTCTCTTTTTGTAACCACTTTCTTACTGTCTGACAGCTGTCTTTCTTAACTTATTTTTACACAGTCTGCTCTTTAATGAACAAATTTCATATTTTCAGTGTTGCATCTCATCTCAAGTGAAAACCAATACTAACCTCATCGTGGTATAAAACTTATCACTTGAACTGTGATGGCTTCAAAGCAGATATTTGTCTAAAAAAGTGAAGAAAAAAAAACACAGTTCCTATTAACTGACAGAGAACAAGTCTGACAAAGACGACAGTGAATGTGTTTTAACTACTAAAGTGCTGAAGTTCACCAAGTTAATGTTCCCTTTGTGTTTACCGCTTTAAAAATTAAAGCTTCATCATTTTTAATCCCCTTTTATACATTTTCACAAAGGACAGGATTCCAGTCAGAAGGCAACGTTTGGGTGTAATGTGCCACTAAATTAATTTACAATTTCCTCTATTTCTGCATGTATGATCAAAGTTATTCAATGAACGTATTGTTAGAGTTTTAACATTTGAAATGAATAATACACAAAACATTTACTTGGTGAATTGTCAAACTAAAGACTCATGTAAAGCTATAGATCAACATTTTGTGAAATACATTTATTTGCTTTCTTGTTGAGAGTATATGAGAATATTAAGTAGTAAATATGGAGCTACAGCTGGTTAGCTTAGCTTAGCATAAAGACTGGAACCAGGGGGGAACAGCTAGCCATGTTGTACCATGTTTGTTTAATGCACTTTGACTTTTGTACTGATTAAACAAACATGATATAATAACGTGTTAATCGGTGACCTTCTCACCTAACGCTCTGCCAGAAAGCAAATAAGCGTGTTTCCCAAATTGTCAAACTTTTTCTTTAAATTCAGGACTTGGAAAAATGATTTCCAAGTAGGAAATGCATATATACCATTCTGTCCAACATGACTCAAACGCCTCATTATAGTAACGGCGAGTCCTAAATCCATACGACACACTCTTTACAGCATGTGCAACATACTAATCATTATAGTATCATGTTTTGCATTCTAATACACAAAGAAATCCACATACTTTACCATTTTATACTAATAGAAAATGATTTGTTCTCACTGCCAGTTAAACTTCCCAAACCGGAGTTTTCTCACCACTATCTGCAGTTTGTTTATTTATTTATTTTTACATCTGTGAGCTCCATTTTCCCTTTTTGCGTTGCATTGTGGGAGAATAGTGTCCATCAAACGGCTCAAAAATCAACTGAACTGCATAGTGACTTATTGAGTATATTTAATTGTCACTTTTCCTGTGTGAACACACAACATACTGCTTTAGATAAGTGTGTAGTGTGGAGTTATGACACCACCACTTTCCCCGTCTTTCCATTTGATAACGTTTCTCCCTTAATCTGGAAACTAGAAAACAAAGACTGTAATCAAGAATTACATACTGAAGAAACTTTTTCTTTTTTTTTTTTTAAACATAATCTGACGATAATTTTATCAGATAATCGTTTAGTCTTGGAAATGTCTTGTTTTGGTAAATCAAAAGTCCAAATACCCAAAGATATTATTTTATAATGATGTATTGCAAAGAATAGATGCTGGAATCAGAGAATATTGGGAGTTATTTCACTATTTCTGCTTGAAAAATGAATGAATCGATCAATTAAATTATCAAAAATAATTACCAATTATTTTTTATCGATTAATCGTTTCAGCTCCAACATGTCTGCCTTTAGTCGAAGCTACTGACATACATCTACTTAAAAATCTTTCTTTAGGAAGTTAATTCACACCCTTGAAAAAGCCTTAAACAGCCTCAGAATTGTTGATAAATTGATTTTATTTTAATGTTTTACTTTGAAGTCTACAGAAGAATGTTTTTGTTTGACAATTGTGGAAATGGTATAAGTCACAACAAATTTCTCACAAAAAAAATACCCTCAGCGGCTAAATACGAGCAAAAAAGGTTTATTAATGTAAACTGGTTTTCATGTGAAATGACATTAAGAACTTAAGCTTAATGTTTAATTACATTTATAACTGCGAAACACAGATATGAGTCTGTTCAGTTGCTCCATGTTTTTTAAAAACACTTTGATACCAATGAGTGAAAAGTAATTTGTGATATTTATTTATTTGCTGCACTAAAAACTTTGCAAAGAGATTTAATTTGTTTTCTTTGATTATTTTTATTTCAATAAAAAGCAGGAGCTCTTCTGTTGTTTTGATACTGTATATATATATATGTATGTTTTGTTTTGTTACTGATATTAAAATGCAAGGTTTGAAAGGGGTGATGATATATTTACTGAATGAGTCATAAAAAAATATTATTAAACTTGAGGTGTTGGTTTTAACTGTCTGTTTTTAGATCGTCAGTAAGTGTGTCATCATTTTCTCTTTTTTTTTTTTTTTTTTACTTTAAATTTAGGTCGTATTCATGAAGAATTTAAAATATAAAGTCAAATATAAGACCAGCAACATTTCTTACCAAAATAAGAGTTCCACAAAAATTCAAATATGATTATAGCCACGTTTCGGATTTTTGAACAAAAGCAATGAACCAACTAAATTCTCTGTGAGTTCACTATTGTTGAAATATTGATTAGTAATGATTTTTAAGCTTTAAGTGTACTTACATGGAGATGACTTCTCCAGCCAGTAGAATTCTTCGCCTGGGATCCACAAACGTCTAAAATGTTCAATCAATGCATCTAACTAAAGTTTGTGAAAGTTGAATTTCAGTCTGGACCAAAGTGGTGGACAGACTGATATTGCCATCATACAATTATATCAATAGATAACTAAACATAAAAGTTATCAGAGCATCTTGGCATTGATGGATGGCCGTGAATGTTTTGGTCCCCAGGAGATGAATTGTTCTGCCTTTTTCTCAAGTGCCCTCAGGTTGACATTTTGGGCTTTTAGTGAAATATATTGACAGCTGATGGATGGATTGCCATTCACCTATCCTGTGAAGTACCTCAACCTCTTCTGGACGGACTGGCACAAAAGTTGTTACACATGTCAAATCTTTTACTGAAGTAAAAGTAATATAGCACACTTACTAATATAAAATGCTCCATTACCAGTAAAAGCTCTGCATTCAAAGCCTTACTTAAGTAAAAGTATGCAAGTATTATCAGCAAAATATACTCTAAGTACTTAAAGTAAAAGAATTAAGTATGCAGTAAAAAGTTGAACGTGTACTTAAGTACAGTACTTGAGCTATGTATATATATATATATATATATATATATTTATAATTACTAATTACTCTGACGTTTTTCACTTTTAAACCCTCTTAAAAAAAGTATTATTCTTTATTATTTTGTTCTTATTGTTTGTTATTTTAAAATGTATTAATTTACTTGCCTTGTGTTTTTTTTTTTTTATGTTTTGTATTTTTTGTAAATTATTATACAAATATTATTAGCTTAGGGTCTGTTTTGAAACAGAGAAAAAAAAAGATTAAATTAAACATTTTGGGACATGGCCAGCTGTTTCAATAAGGCACTAAAACGGATTTGTACATGGTCCAAATATTCCCGGGAAAACATCACGTCATAAACTCCGCCCCCGCTTCAACGCTCAGAGAAGGGTGCGTTTGTTTTATTTAGTGGCCCACACCGCTTTCACTTCCGGACGTCTCCTTCTCACTGGCCTGACAAACATCTCTGAGGGTGAACGTCAAACCAAACGCCCCGTATTTGAGCCCCGCCCCTTTAAAAAGCACCGACCAATAAGAAGGCGATGCGTCAGCTGCGGATTTGAATATTCATTAATTTTCGCGGGCTTTGCGCATCACGTGGTTTTTTCGCGCGAAAAGTGACTCGCGGCCGGAAGGAGAAGAAGTTTCTTTACAAGAGGCAGAAAGAGACAGACGCGGAACAATGGCGGTGAGTTAAAACGATAAAAAAAAAGAGATTAAAAACGGCTTATTGTTGGATATCATGTCTTTACTAAAGGAGGAAGATGTTAATTAAATAGTTTTTAGTTTGTAGTTTGAGTTTTTCTGCTGTTAAAACGTCTGACACTAGTACTTTTGTCCGGATCACAACAATGACAGTCTGCTTTGATTATAAGACTGAATTAAAAGTGACTTTAAAAATACATCTGCGCTAAATTTAAAATATATTTTTGTAGTCAGTCGCCTTTGTACTGTTGCTAACATGAAAATAATTAGTTTGTTAATGTTAATGACTGTTTTGTTTGTCCTCCAGCTGTAAAAAGCAGACTTGCCATGTGGCTATTGAGCTTTTTTTCTTGCATGATAAGTTAATTTAAAGATGTCAGTTTTGATGTCTGTGGATTTAACGTTATCTACAGATAAAATAAAAAGGCAAGTGAGAAATAACAGATGTAACAGAACAACAAATATAACATGCATACTGTCATGTTTCCAGCAAAAATGTGTTAAACATAGAAAATATCTTTCACATGTTGTCGTCATTTCTACTATTTAATGTTAATGTAGCTGGTTACTGACTCCATCCTTTATTAATTTAATCTTCTTTGTCACTGGGGTTTTCACCACATGGCTGCCAGTCATTGTTTCTTGCATCTCTCTGTTATTATGACACATTTTCTCACATGTGTGATCTTTATTATCATGATAACAGTAAAACAGCTAAAGACATTCAGGGGCAACAACTGCCTGCAAGACAAAGTACCTTGTGTGATTGTATTAAACTACATTATATGAAAATTAAAAACAAATGTAACTTGGAGTATTACACTATAACACTAAGTTAGCAAATAAGAACAAGTTAAAAACTACAAATTAAAATATTTTATAGCACATACTCAAATGAGTGAATATATTGCAATGTTAAAATGCTGCATTTAAAATGTCACTTGCATAAAAAATACTGACAAAATTAGGTTCTCAGCAGAAAGTCCTGCTTCAGGGTGTTTATATTATTTGATTTTCATTACTAACCCAATGCATTAAGAGTTAAATGTTGTTGCTGGTTGAGGTGGAGCTAATTATAACTGTTTTTATATTCTGGGTAAAATTATGGTTCCCAGTTATATATTGTACATAAGTACTGCAAGTCAAGTAGATAATGTCATGCACTCGTATTGAAGAGTAGTCTGAGTAACCTGGTTTTAATTGGTTGTCTTTAGGATTCCTCCGAGTCGTACCACATGGCCACGAGCCCCACCCGAGCCTCCAGGAGAGGAGACATGACCTCCAGCCCCGGGCGGGACCTGCCGCCCTTCGAGGATGAGTCTGAGGGGCTCCTGGGGGACGAACCTCTGCCCGTAGAGGAGGAGGAAGACGGGGACGGAGAGGAGCTGATAGGGGACGGGATGGAGAGGTGAGAAGGATCGGTGGTGGATTTGTTCTGAATTTTTAAACTCAACATTTACTTTTGTGTTGGAAAGTTTTGGGGCTCGAAGATAACAAGTCTTTCTCTCTCGCTCCGTTCAGGGATTATCGAGCCATCCCGGCACTGGATCGGTACGAGGCGGAGGGTTTGGATCTGGACGACGAGGACCTGTCGGAGCTGTCGCCTGGAGCCCGGGCCGCCGCAGAGGAGGCCATGAGGAGGAGGGACAGGGAGCAGGGCGCCAGCGGGCGGCTGAAGAAGGAACTGCTCTACGGTGAGAAGAGAATGGATGCGTGACATTATTTTAAAAAAACAACAGGAAGTTATTGTAGTTTGATCCTCTGATTTGGCCCAAATATCAACAACTTCTGCGTCAACTCGTCTAATCTGAACACACAGACGTGATGCACATATTTTTAGATTCAATGTGACTTGCCCTCTCTCAGGGTGTCATTATCCATTCTCTATTGTGAATACATTTCATTATATACACTTAGAAATCATAGAAGAAGACACTCCTGATAACTGCAGAAGTTGCCAGAGAAAAATCACATTTTCAAGTTTTCTTTGGTTTTGAAGTAATTCAGGGATTGTTACCTGCTCATTAGTGGGTACAGTGCAAACAGACACTGCTAATATCTAATTCAACAGACTTTTTAATGGTGCCAGTGTTAACAAATATAAGCAAACATACATCCCTGTAGAACTGGAGTTATAAAACTTGAAGCATGAAGATCCATGAATAGAAGCCAGACAAAGAATAATAACATTAACTTTTTTTAATTTACCTTTTTTATATGGAGAAAATCATGTTTGCATAATACAAATGTAACAGAAAGATAAAAAGTAGAAAAAGAAATTAGAGGAAAAAGGTGGATCTAAATAAATAAATAAAGATATTCATACATTAAAAGCAGCAGAACGATGTGAGGAAGATGTGCTTTTTTTAAAAGAGATCTAGGAAAGAAGGCAGAAGGGGATTGAGTGAATAACTTATTTATTTCACCGTAATCCAGACAGTGAAGACGAGGATGACGAGCGCCCGGCGGCTCGGCGAAGGCGATTGGCTGAACGTGCAGCAGAGGGCATTGCAGATGGAGAGGAAGAGGAAATGATCGAGAGCATCGAGAACTTGGAGGATATGAAGGTTGTTGTACTTGCTGCTACAGGAATAAAAATGTGGAAACATTGACGTGTCAGACTGGAGCTTTCCAGCTGTGGTGGAGGGTCTGACGGTATTTTCCCGCTCTGCAGGGCCACACTGTGAGGGAGTGGGTGTCCATGGCGGCTCCCAGGCTGGAGATTTACAACCGCTTCAAGAACTTCCTGCGGACCCACGTGGACGAGAACGGCCACAACGTCTTCAAGGAGAAGATCAGCGACATGTGCAAAGGTAGCGCAACTGTTTTAATGAAATGTGTGTTTACCTACATGCTGATAAATCTCTGGTTTTAAATGAATTAACTTGCATCCTCGCCTCATTACAGAGAATAAGGAGAGTCTGGCTGTAAACTATGAAGACCTCGCAGCCAGAGAACACGTTTTGGCCTACTTCCTGCCAGAGGCTCCAACTGAGATGTTGAAAGTGAGTTTAATTCTGTTGTTTTGTGTCATAATAAACTGTTACCCATCAGTGTTTTTAACCAACATTGTGTCTGTTATATCTTCAGGTTTTTGATGAAGCAGCTAAAGAGGTGGTGCTGGCCATGTACCCGAAATACGACCGCATTGCCCACGAGATCCACGTCCGCATCTGCAACCTGCCGTTGGTCGAGGAGATCCGCTCCCTCAGGTAATATTTTCTACGTTTGTCACTTCTGTCTACGTTATATACAGCATCTGTATACAGCAAGAGGGATCATTCCTCTGTTGCTATGTTATCAAGATGCTTGTTTTTGATTAAATGTATGCATTAAATTTGGATTTACATTGAAAGACGCCGTCCATGTTAAATTTGTTTTTAAGAAAGGTCCAAAGAAAAGTCTACTTCAGATTCATGACGTGTTCTTAAACCGCAGAATTCTTCGTACCTGTGTTCTTATACTGATGATTCCCATTGTCCTCGTAAATTGAAAGCGCCAGTTGATCCTAATTGGCAGGTAAACGCTGCCCAAATCCACATAAGAGGCCTTGAGAATCTCAGAAACAAACAGAAATTGAAAAGAGAAGTTAAGAGAATTAAGTCAAGAATGTCCAAACATAAGTCTAAAAAAGGACGCAAATGTAAAAAAATAATAATAATAAAAAAAACCTTCAATAGCTCGGAGTTGTAGGTACTTCTGCAGGAAGTGAACGCCAAACAAGCCAAATTTAATTTCTCGTTCAGTGTTGAAGTGTTAGTGTAATAAAAAAATAGAACAAATGATAAAAAGAAATGATGTAATTTTAAATTCTACATTGCATAATGGAGTTTAAAAAGACATTTCTTCTTAAGAACGCTTGGGGAGATGAAACCAAATATTTTGCAATGTGCAACTGAAAAATCAATGTCGGTGTCGATAGCAAGAATTGATAACCTCAGACTCAAATTGATTTTGATGGATCGGACAATTCGGAATTAGTTATCAATTTCGCCTCCCTAAGTGAGGTCAGAGTTGTATAAATAAACTTACTATGTGCTGTATACACAAACACTGCATGAATACTTTTCTACTGGGAGCAGTGCAGACATCTGAATCAATACGAGCAGATGGAAAAGTAAATAATGCATGTAATGCAAATGTCAAGGTCCACAGACAGTGTTTCAGATACAGCAGCGAACACAAGGAAGACGAATACAATTAGGCAACAAATGGACTTCTTCTCTCCTCCAGGCAGCTCCACCTGAACCAGCTGATCCGGACCAGCGGCGTGGTGAGCAGCTGCACCAGCGTCCTCCCTCAGCTCGGCATGGTCAAGTACAACTGTAACAAGTGTAACTTCGTGCTGGGACCCTTCTTCCAGTCCCAGAACCAGGAGGTGAAGCCGGGCTCCTGTCCTGAGTGTCAGTCCCTGGGCCCCTTCGAGATCAACATGGAGCAGGTGAGAGGCCCCGTGCGGTGGAAATGTTGAGCGTTTTGTTCACGTTTGAATTCTCGGTGGTCTTTCTTCAGGATAAGAACTTTTACATACTAAATATCCTTATTAAATGTAAGTGTCTATTTAAAAATGATGATTTCTGGCATTATGACGTAACTTTATATGCGATGCCATAATTTATAAATGCACATTGTTTCAGCCGCTTAATCTATTTATTTAAATGGACCGTAAAGCGTTTATTGATATGCTGGTTCAACCAGTGGCCTGTCGCTCTTTCTGTGAATTAACCAAATCCTCTCCCTTTGTGCAGACTGTGTACCAGAACTACCAGAGGATCACCATCCAGGAAAGTCCCGGTAAAGTCGCCGCTGGCCGCCTCCCGCGCTCCAAAGACGCCATCCTGCTGGCCGACCTGGTGGACAACTGCAAGCCTGGAGACGAGATCGTGCGTTAAAAACATAAATGCACAACATATCCATTTTTATCAAACTATACTTGCATACAGAAAGTTAAAAAAAATGAGGTTTTGTTTGTCTGAGACATAATTTTAGATTTCGATGAGTTAATTTATTCACCTCCAGTGAAAATAAAACTCAAACGTGAATATTTTTTCCTCCTTCTCAGGAGCTGACGGGCATCTACCACAACAACTACGACGGCTCTCTGAACATGGCGAACGGCTTTCCGGTGTTTGCCACGGTGATCTTAGCCAACCACATCACCCGCAGAGACGAGGGCGTCGCCGTGGCCGAGCTGACCGACGAAGACGTCAAGGCCATCGTCGCCCTGTCCAAGGACGAGTGCATCGGGGAGAGGGTGAGGAAGTCGCAAACACTCGTCACTCGTGTCTGAGCGTTGGCTGCGGTAGAATAAGACGTTGCTGTCGGTTATTTGTCCCTCAAGTGAAGTGAAAATAAAAAATCAAATTTTATTGATTTGTTGCCATAGATACAGAGGTCATCTTAATGAAATCTGTTAATACACAGTCGGTACATTTCTCTGGCATTTTGTAAATAAATTAAAGCTAAATTATAAACTTTTCTGTCTTTTATAAACTGTCAACAGAGGCTGATTTAAGCAGCTTTACTGGATTATTAAATACAAATTATTTGTCATGTTTGAGCCGTTTTACCAGCCACAAATAAAGACGTCTGGTTTGTGTTATTTATTTATATTTATTTATTTATTCTGCCGTGTCTGTAGATCTTTGCCAGCATGGCGCCGTCCATCTACGGTCACGAGGACATCAAGCGAGCGCTGGCCCTGTCGCTGTTTGGAGGAGAACCCAAAAATCCAGGTAACTACCAGCCTGAAGCTGTAACGCCGTTATGTGTGCAACTCCCAACTCTGTTACCAATAAACTCTTCTCTCTCCGCCAGGTGGGAAACACAAAGTGCGAGGAGACATCAACGTGCTGCTGTGTGGAGACCCGGGAACCGCCAAGTCCCAGTTCCTCAAGTGCGTATCAACACCTAAAGCTTGGAAAATATTTTAAAAAAGTATTAAAAGTTAGAAACACTGAAATGATTAAATGTTAGGACCATAACTTTGTTTTTTTAGCTGGCTATCGCATAAAAATTAAATAAACTTTTATATTTAAAATATTTTTAAAGGTCAATAATAATAATAATAATAAATATTTAAAGTTGTTATTGAAGTAAAAAAAAAACTAAAAAAAATGTCTCTTTATCCAACTTTAAAATGAGAAGAGCAGAACATAAAAATTAAAGTATTTATAAATATTGCGATGTATTTTTATTTAGATGTGATCCGATTTTAAAAACGAATCTCCCATTTAAGACGTACTATTTGTATTTGACTGAAGTCCTGATGTTTCTCTGCAGGTACGTGGAGAAGGTGTCGAGTCGTGCGGTGTTCACCACGGGTCAGGGGGCGTCTGCCGTCGGTCTGACCGCTTACGTCCAGAGACACCCGATCAGCCGCGAGTGGACGCTGGAGGCCGGAGCGCTGGTGCTCGCCGACCGTGGCGTCTGTCTCATCGACGAGTTCGATAAGGTGAGCTGAGACTTTACTGTCCTACTTCTAAATAAAATGTTCTGCCAGCCTGAAGACGGAATAATAAGCATCCAACCAAACTCTGTGCTCCAGATGAACGACGCCGACAGGACGAGTATCCACGAGGCGATGGAGCAGCAGAGCATCTCCATCTCCAAGGCCGGCATCGTCACCTCGCTGCAGGCCAGGTGCACCGTCATCGCTGCCTCTAACCCCATTGGTACGTAACGCGGTGTGAAATCCATTAAAAATAAAAATATAAACGGGGGTTTGAAACAAAGTTAAGGTTGGGACAATAAAAATATCCGATATTCATGAACTGTTACGCGTCATATTGGTGTTTCTGAATGTTTTTCTTATTAAAGTTTATATTTATTTGGTTAAAGCCTCATAGTGAACCTCATTGTTGTTTAAGTTCTGGCTAAGTTGTTTTTAAAGCAACATTAAAAGCTTCGATTCAGTTCAAAGATCCAGGATGTTGTGTTCTGTATTCTCGGACAGTTTTCCTAAAATGAGATTTGGAAAAAAATCACAATATACCTCCCTGCTTACAGTATCGCAATATATTGAATTGTAACCCCTGTATCATGATACTTATCGTACCGCCAGATTGTTGCCAATACACAGGCCTTATTTAAGCATAATCTGCAAATATTTGGCATTTTGCTTGATAAATTACTGATAGTTTTGACAGCGGACTTCAACCTTAGATGTAAATTATAATTTTTTGTCCTTTTTCTGTGAACAACAAATCTTTATTTAGTGTTTTCTCCCAAGAGTATCCTTTTGATATTAATCACAAACGGTACAAGGCTCCACTGTATGAAATACATATTTAATTATCGGCCCTAAAATTGTTAAATAAGTGTATTAAGCATATTTCTACGTATGAAAATATTTCAGGCGGTTGTTGCTTTCGTGTGGATGATTTCATGGCGTCATTTCTCTGCTTGTTTGCCTGCAGGCGGCAGGTACGACCCCTCCCTGACCTTCTCTGAGAACGTGGACCTGACGGAGCCCATCGTGTCTCGTTTTGACGTGTTGTGTATCGTACGAGACACCGTCGACCCCGTGCAGGTAAACACTGGCGCCTTCTGTTTGATTTGTAGTAGAAGAAGAGTCCTTTACTGTCAAATCTGTTTTAAATATAACGATGTTTTGGTGTATAACAGAATTAAGTAAGTTTAAAGGTCTAAAAATGTCTAGACTCGTGCTGTATATTTTGTTATGGTTGTGTAATTACATTATGTGTTAATGTTTCCAAAGAAAAAAAATTCAAACCTTAAGAAAAACGTAATTTTAATCAAAGCAACGGTCCGTTTAATTTGTGGTTTTCTGCCAGTTTTCAAGCCACATTTTTACGATAAACTTTTTAGATCTTGGTTGTTTTTAAACTATATGTGCATCAGAAACTCACTGCTCCTCTTTGCTCTTCTCTGGCTTGTGATTGCCTCGTTTTATCTAAACCAGGATGAGATGTTGGCCCGCTTCGTGGTCGGCTCCCACATCAAGCATCACCCGAGCAACAAGGAAGGGGGCGTGGCCTTGGAGGAAGTGTTTCTGCCCAACACGACTGACGTGCCGCCGATTCCCCAGGCGCTCCTGAGGAAGTACATCATCTACGCCAAGGAGCGGGTACGAACACGTTCTCCGTCTTCACTCGCAATCTCGTTTAAGAGCTTTCAAGTTTATCTTTTGTGTGTGTGTGTGTGTGTGTGTGTGTGTGTGTGTGTGTGTGTGTGTGT
>CALSCE010010723.1:13077843-13099218 GCA_943593645.1 Bovichtus variegatus
TGTGTGTGTGTGTGTGTGTGTGTGTGTGTGTGTGTGTGTGTGTGTGTAAATTAAAAAAAATTATCCCACTTATTTTAAGTTATTGTTTATAAGTGTTATATTTTGGTGATAAGTTTTATATAGTTTTTTTTTTTTACTTGCTCTAAGCAGTAAAATTTCCCATAAAATTAATTAATTTCTCTAATATAGCAGCTTTTAAAAAAATATATATATATATTTTTATTAGCTTTTGTGTTCTTGATGCCATCTGCCCCTAAAACATTGTTTTTACCCCTTTTTTTTGTGTCTTTTTAAAGCAGATATTTGTCAATTGGTTAAAGTTAGAGGCAACAAATCACTTAAAGTCAATGAAATGTACATTTTCACATGTCTTTGGTTCAACAGAAGCGAACATTTTACTACAATTTTGCCTTAAATTTAAATTTAAATTTATTTTCTTGTGTCTGCAGGTTCATCCCAAACTGAACCAGATGGACCAGGACAAGGTGGCTCGCATCTACAGCGACCTCCGCAAAGAGTCGATGGTGAGTCCTCTGAACTTTTCCACCTTTTTTAGTGACACTTAAACATGTTAAACAAGTGTCCTTTGCAAATCTACAAAAATAAAAGTAAGTTAAATAACAACAGTTGTGTATAAAATAGCACTTATGGTCATAATTAGTTTATTAAAACGACTGTAGTCATGACTTTAGACGCTTAATGTTGCTCTGAATGGCACTTTTGACTTTTAAAACTCACCCATGCTGGTTTAACAGGCGACAGGCAGCATCCCCATCACAGTTCGTCATATCGAGTCCATGATCCGCATGGCCGAGGCCCACGCCAAGATGCACCTGAGGGACTACGTGCTGGAGGACGACGTCAACATGGCCATCAGGGTGATGCTGGAGAGCTTCATCGACACGCAGAAGTTCAGCGTCATGAGGAGCATGAGGAAGGTGCGTGTGACTGCCGGCGAGGTTTCCTGTTCAGCGAAATTCGACCGTCCCTGATGCTTTTATAACGTCTGTGTCGTCTTGTGTTTCTGTCCAGACGTTTGCTCGTTACCTGTCCTTCCGCAGGGACAACAACGAGCTGCTGCTCTTCGTCCTCAAACAGCTGGTGGCTGAGCAGGTCACCTACCAAAGGAACAGATACGGAGTCCAGAACGACACCATCGAGATCGCAGAGAAAGACCTGCACGATAAGGTAACGGTGTTGGATAGTAACTATCAAAAATATAAAGAGAGGATCAGACTTCTATATGCTTGTTTAAGCCAATATCGATCCATTAAAATATACCTGGATCAGCCCTAATTAGGGGTGTTGCAATATTTAGTAGTCGATGCCAACAAACAGCAGGGAAATTAATTGATACCAATACAATAGCACGGTAAAAAACGTAATAATAAATCCCATGTACTTTAACCTACTCTCCTTTTTTATTACCGGTCACATACTGGTTTTTGTTAGGAAGTTAAACGAGTTATAATTTCTTCTCTAATACTAATTTTATATTGCTGTGAAAACTATTTTATTTATTCAAGTTTCGCAAGAAAAACTACATTTTACAACATAACAATTGAACACATCATGATAACGTTATAACTTAATTTTTGCCTAATACTCATTTTTACTGAAGAGCTTGAACGCACCTTAATGCTTCTCTATGGAACCTGCGTTCACGGGCTGCTAACAGTTGACGTTAACTAGCTCTCCTGCTGATTTCAACACTGATTTGTTCACAGTGTAGCATAATCGGAGAGGAAATAGGGTGCGTCCCCTGAACGCGTCGATGGCGAGTTCACTGCGTCCCAAACACATTTCCTAATGTCCCAGGGGACAGGACAGCAGTTGTCTCGAGCCCTGACTGTACCAGCGGCAGCCGCGATGCTGTAGACAGAGAATTTTGGCATCGACTTGGTACCAAAGTATCAGGTCTCGTGACTCCTCAAACCCCGATATCGATTCTCAGGATCGTCTCAGGACTTAGTAGCCAAAACTTGACATTTCCTTTTTAACTTTGTCCCATCTCTGCTGTCCTCACGGAGGAATAAATGCAAGCTCTAATCACCTCCTGTATCCACCTCTTTCTCCTCCTCCTCCTCCTGCTGTATCCACCTCTTTCTCCTCCTCCTCCTCCTCCTGTATCCACCTCTTTCTCCTCCTCTTCCTACATCCACCTCTTTCTCCTCCTACATCCACCTCTTTCTCCTCCTCCTCCTACATTCACCTCCTGCTGTATCCACCTCTTTCTCCTCCTCCTCCTACATTCACCTCCTCCTGCTGTATCCACCTCTTTCTCCTCCTACATCCACCTCTTTCTCCTCCTACATTCACCTCCTCCTGCTGTATCCACCTCTTTCTCCTCCTCCTACATTCACCTCTTTCTCCTCCTCCTACATTCACCTCTTTCTCCTCCTCCTGCTGTATCCACCTCTTTCTCCTCCTCCTACATTCACCTCTTTCTCCTCCTGCATCCACCTCTTTCTCCTCCTACATTCACCTTTCTCCTCCTCCTACATTCACCTTTCTCCTCCTCCTACATTCACCTCTTTCTCCTCCTCCTGCTGTATCCACCTCTTTCTCCTCCTCCTGCTGTATCCACCTCTTTCTCCTCCTACATTCACCTCTTTCTCCTCTTCCTCCTACATTCACCTCCTCCTGCTGTATCCACCTCTTTCTCCTCCTCCTTCTCCTACATCCACCTCTTTCTCCTCCTCCTGTATCCTCCTCCTCCTCCACTTGTCTCCACCTCCTCCTCCAGGCGAGACAGATCAACATCCACAACCTGACGTCCTTCTACGACAGCGACCTCTTCCGCTCCAACAAGTTCAGCCACGACGGGAAGAAGAAACTGATCCTGCAGCAGTTCTAAGAGCCCGACTCCTCCTTGACTCCTCTTCTCCTTATTATTGAGCTTCATGAACTCTATTTCACGGCTTAAAATGGGTCATTGAAAAAACAAAACCGTGATGACCAAAACCATCATGTTTGGACTCCAGGGTTCAGTTCTGGACTTTAAGCCTGGAGGACATTTTTGTGTGAAATTGCTCCGCTGGAGGAAGCAGGTGATGGAAGACGGTCGAGTGATCAACATGCAGCAAAAACACTCCACAGTGAGAAAGGGGTGGATGTGCGTACGACACAAAATGGTGAAATTGCCACAGATCACGCGTTCCAGTGGATTGTTTGTGGTTAGTGGAGATGTACATTCAGAAAGTCAAATCATTGCGTCACCACACATGAAATGAAGAGTTTGGTTCCAAAATAAGAGCTAATGTTTGTGAAACAACCTCCAATGAAAGTTTATTTAACTGCAAAAACATTGAATATAAATCAGAAGACAAATGAATAACAGGAACTAACTCTTCACATGTGTCAAACTCTTCCTCCTGTGCCCCTCAGGTGGGGCTGATTGTAAATAAATGTACATGTTTATGACCGTGTTGTTGAAGAAACGGGTTTATTGTTTCACTTAAAATCGTCTGTGATTTCTCTCTGTTACTAGCTGTTGTTAAGATGCACATTTTACAGACTCGTTGACTAGATTCTTGCATTTCAAGCTTTTTTTCTGCTCTGTTTTGAGGTTTGCGTGTTCACATGAGTGAATTTAAACCTCCACACAAAAGTGCAGATTTTGACCTGTTGGATTTAGACATTAAAAAACACACAGTGCTTAAAATAAATGTTGGATTGTAGTTCTGTTTTGATATTAAACTTGTATTTGTTAACCATGCCTGGTCTACTTTTCTTCCACAGGGAGTTTTGTCCACATCTCATTTATGAAGTTCTCTCAAATACTGTTACAAGTAACTACTCATGTAGAACCCATTTCAGTGTAATATATATTAAAGGATTATTAATTTTGATGCATTAATGTGTTGATCACTATAATGCTGCTGCTGGTCAAGGTGGAGCTCATTTTAATTATTTTATATACTGCGGGGTAGCTTGTGAATTTTTATTTCAGGCCTATATTTGGGTCATAATATTGCAAAATGACTACTCAATGAGGATTTAGTATAAAAAATAATGACAAACTTAAAGACTTAAGTATCTCAAAATAATGACTGTAGCTCAACTAACAACTTTTTTTAGATACCTTTTGCCATTGTAATGAATTATTTTCCAATAAAAAAATTATTTTTGCTGTAATTGGCTTATAATATATTGTATGTCAAAATGTATTTTTATTTTCTCTTATATTTATATTTATTTATTATATTGGTTGTGCTCTTGATAATCACATTATTTGCTCATGTCTTGGACCTGTTTTTTTTTTTTTTTGTTTTTTTGTATTAAAAATTGGGAACACAAAGAATCATTGCCAAATTTCCGAGGAGCACCTGAACGCATCTGTACACCAGAGCCGAGTCGGCCTCAGCGGCAGCGACATCTCGCGGCCGCCGGGGGGAACTACACGCGGCTGCCAGGCGGTTATTTCCAGCGTCGGTGGTGCAGCAGAGCAGATCCTGATCTGACCGCAGCTCGGCCCCCCACACACACACACACACACACATACACACATACACACGCACTGTCTGTCTGTCTGTACGGACACCGCAGGCAGTCTGATCCCGCACACAGCAGACCGGGCAGCACGGCCATGAGCTCGGCGTTTTCCTGACGGCCTCCCTCCTCTCACATCCTGCAGCTGAAATCTGTGTGATCTGTCCATTCAGAGCGGAGGAGGAGGGGAAGCACTGCAGCAGCCATGCCGGGCCTGCTCCACATCACCCTGACTGGTGAGTCTTTATATTCAACATCTATTCATTTCATCCGACCATGAACACAACCCAGCTGTTTCACATATTAGACAACATAAAACGCTTTTCCTCATAGAAAATATGCACCAGATGAATTTTTAGGAGACTTTGAAAAACATCACAGCAGTGTAAACTCACTACTGAGCATCACAGACATGTTTTAACTCCCTATGAGAATATTGTGTTGCAGGATTAATAACTGTTTTATTAATGATAATATTATGAATCAGGTTGTAAATCAGCAGCCGGAATTATATATTTTTTTTCTTTGGTTAAATTCTGCAAAGTGGATGCACAGGCTGGCAGTGTGTGGGAGGCGCGCAGTGCACTTAAATCAGCAGACACACACTGCAGTGTCTGACACACACACACACACTCACACACACACAGAATAATAATCTTCATCATCACCATCAACACATTAGTTTTTTATCAGTATGATAAAGATTTATCAGCAGTTTTGCATTGTCATGGACATTTCATTTATTCATTTTGTGATGAACCAGAAACAATGCTCTATGTTTGGATTACCTGCAAAACTATTGGCATTAACTATAACATTTTAAAAAAAAATCTGAAAGATGATGTCTTTAAATTCCTTGTTTTGGTTCGACCAACAGTGCCAAACATAAATATATTACATCCACAGCAATATAAAAGCAGTAAAATCTCACATTTTAGAAGCTGGAAACAGTATTGTTTAATTTATTCCTGATAAATTGCATAAATGATGACTCACTTATGAACATTAGGGCTGCAGCTGTAGTCTTTCCTACAGCTCAAAGTACTCGTTTTATTCCACCATCAGTCCGATAAACAAATAATATTCAATTTACCATCATGTGAGGAAAAAAAAAAAGCATCAAATCATCACATTTGAGAGCCGGGAAACAGCAAATGTTTGACATTTCCTACTTGAAAAATGAGCCAAAAACCATTAGTTGATGATTAGCATTGATGCAGATGAGTTTTCAGTGGATTGACTAATAGATTAATTGTTTCGCTCTCATTATCGTCATCTGCAGCAGCAGCACAGCAGCCTCCATATGAAGCTCCAGTGGTTTCTTTGGTTGTTTTTTGGGTCTTTGATGATGCAGCTTTCTCTGTAGAAGAAATATGGAGGTTCAGCTGTTCTGTGCTGGTGAAGCTACACGGATATGAAAAGCTTACATGCTGGTTATTAAGTGTAAACTCAACATTATCGCTCCTGGAAGTAGAAAAAAAAGAAAATTCACAAAGAAAACAAGGTTACGTACGAAACCTGACATGATACATTTATATAAAACAGGACAAACCAAACAAGGATAAAATAACATTTGTCATAATATAAATATCTTGCACTTACTGTGACTTAAACTCGTGTAATTACCGAGTGTTTTAGGGAAAATCTGTTAAATATGCATGTTTATGTGTATCGTTGTGTGTAAGGACATTTTAATGAAAAAAAAAAAATTAAATAAAAAATAATAATAGTTAATAATAATAAGAATTTAAAAAAATATTTAGTTTATTAGAAAATGATAATATTAATAATAATAATAATAATAATTGTGTTTTATTTAAAAATGTTTAAATCATTAGTTAAAATAAATAAATAAAATGTTTACATATATTGAAAAACAAGTAATAAATAGTAAATGTTCAGGGGGAAGTGAGACATAAATAAATAGTTTGATATTTAGAAATCTTTTTTATCCTCATGATAAAACATTTAGGATAAATCTTCCTGCTGCGTCTATCTGGAGGCTTGTTGAGGAAGGGGAGGAGATGACAGGGTGAGGAAGAGGATGAAGAGCGGAACCTCTCCACCCTTTCTGTCTGTCAGTCGGGGGGTGAAGGGGGATTTGGGGGAGGGTCCCGGGCCTCTATAAGCTGATCTGAGGGGGCTTTAGGGGCAACACCCCTCCTCTAACATACGGTACTGAACACTAAACTAAAGCTGGGAACGACAGGAGGAAGGAAAATGTTTTCTGCAGAGTTTATGGAAATGATCAACCACCCTGAGAGTATTTTTAATTAGCTTCAATTATTTGTTATTTTGAGTCATATTGACATAAATAACTTGTGATTTTGAGAAAACAACTTAAATGAACTTGTTATCAAGGGAAAACGTAGGAAATAAAATGTTTGAACTACGTCCGTTTAGTGGCCCTCAAATGGAAATCGCCTGTTAATATTTTTGAAAAAATAGCACAAAATAACACACTTGTCCAAATATTCATCAATAAACAAACACATGGATTCAATCCGACATCAAACACGCAGAAGCGCCAAATGAAACAACATTTTAAAACCGACAAATTATTTGTTTTTGGAATTTCAGTGTCTCGCAACACAAAAGTGATTCACTAAAAACATGCGAAATATAACTTTCATGGGTTTAAACATTTTCATAAAACATCAGCAGACGTATGAAAATCGTCTTTTCATACAAACACGTTAAACAACACTCAAGGCAGTAAAAATATTGAACAAAGGAAGACACGACTTTGAAGTTCTTAGCTAGTTATTTATCCACATTGTGTGTTTTCTGGGTATTTCCCGCTCCTTTTCTCCGTGTGCTTTGAGCTCCCAGCCTCAATCAAGGAAGAGCTTTTCTTCCTGCGTCTGTAATCTCACGCTCAGTGTCGTTTGGAGACTTTGGAGAGTATCTCCCCTGCAGCACCTGCTCATAGCCCCCGCCGTGGCACCTTAGCATGGAGTTCATCTGTGTGCAGCTGATAACTCAGCTCCTCACCTCCCGCTGGACGGACTGAGGAAGATTTTAAAGTAATTACGCTGCAAAGTTGCCTGAGTAGACAAAAAAACATTTCAAGGTGACCGTGTAGTGATAAAACGAGGGCGTGCAGAATGAGAGGCTTTTATGTGTGTTTTTGGACAACATCAGAGGCATTAGCTTGCAATACGGACGAGACTTATGGGATAAATTCATAGTTGGTTTAGTTTTTTATGTAATATGTTTATAAATAGCCAGGGTTTGAAACACTCCCCTGAAAGCCTCATTTGAGATATTTAGGGGGAGCTCTAAAATCTCATAATTCTTGGAGCCACAGGGATTTTTTCTGTATAAAGTTACATTTTCCTGTATATTTAATAGGCTATAATAGGCTAAAAGTAAAGCAGGTTACAATTTGTGCAGAACAATTTCCGATAATTTGTGTCTAGCAAACACAAGGATGTCTATTCCTGCATGTGGGCGCACTCAACGCACGGGACCTTTCACTGTGCAGCGAGTATATAATATATATATATATATATAATATATAACTTTAAAGTAGCTGCAGTAGCTGGACGCAGCCTCAGTCTGGTCTGTTTAACAAAGCAACGACAGGCAAAGGATTGTGGGTTAGATTCGCCAGAAAAGCTGTAAAATGGGACCGGATGCAGGAGGACATCCTGGTATTTTTGGCATTATTGGGAAAATATTTGGCTCTTTAGCTCGTAAATGCTCCACTATGTTCCAGCTAGTGTCTGACTTTGTCCGTCTGTCTTTTGGCGCTCAGCAGGTCGTGTACAGTGGAGTTTATCAGAGCTTTGTAGCTGAAAACAGCTGCCTAATGTGGCCAAAAACGTAAAGTTGTGGGCTGTAAAACCAAAACAACAAGCTGAAAGATGCTAAAACATTCTGTAGAGCTTCATAGGAAAGTGATAAATCAGTATTACAGTCATTTTCCCCACTGTAAATATTGATTTGTGTGGTTTTATTTCATGACTACTGCATTAATTGTACTGTATGATCTTCCAAAATTCATCTCTTGGGTATATGGCACAATAATGCCGCAGGAAGGTGAAAGCTACATCAGCATAAACCCTCTCTTCGGGCTTTAATGGACACTGCAAGTCCCAGCATCGTCCTCCTCCTCGCTCTTCAGCCAGATATTCAAAGATCAATGAGAGATCAATAAGTAGAAGATGTGTTTATGGTGTTGTCTGGCTCTCTGCCATGCACACAGACCAGCGGCTCTGTAAACTCCGCTGGATCTTCCGTCTTCTCTCTGCACTTTCTTCGGTCTTCGGATTGTTGGAAACGCAAACACAGACTTTTACTAACGCGCAGTTACATCAGCACAGTGCTGACTTTGGGGGTTTGGGAAGGAGAAGAGGAATTAAAACAACCAGAGCACTTCTTCACTTCCGCCGTTCATCCCTCCATCCTCAGCTTCCCTCCTCCTCCTCCTCCTCCTCCTCCTCCTCTCTTTGGACCAGTCATCCACAGCGAGCATTGGGCCACGCAGGACATTTTGTAGGCCACTGGTTTTTATACTAAGCACTTTTTTTTAAAGGTGAACTAAAAGTCGGCCCTGATTTTCTCAGGAGATATCAGCGTGCACAAAATAACAGGGATATTCTATACTTTTATTATTGCCACCAAATCTGATGACGAGGCCGACTCTAACTTGTATTTTCTGCGCTGCCGTGGTCACTTTCGTTTTGGACGTCGCCATCTTGGTTTTTCGCAACTAGAAAGTGACACAGGAAGACATTTTTCAGGCGACCAAGACGTTACAGTTAACTTTGATGAGCTTAAAACACAAACTGTGAAAGGGTAAAAGTTGGAAGACGAAAACACGGACAACGCCGTGGTAGCGACCTGTCAATCATAAGGTAGCCCCGCCCTAAAGCGTGCCGGGCTTTATCGTCTATTTTACTCTTAATCGGACCATAATTTACTAAATGAACATCGTGTTGTGTTGAAGAATACGTTTATGTTTACTGAGGGGAATTCTTCTATTCTTCTATGAAACCGCTGTAGAAGTCAGTTTTCGGTTCACTGCCCCCTAGAGTTTGGGAGAAACCCGCGCCGAGTATAAAAGCTCCAAACGTTTCTTCGTCGATATTTTCGCTGAGCATTGATAAGTCCATGGCGCTGAAGCAGCAGACGGATAAGCAGGAGCTATGTTTACCATTTTAATTTAACATTTTCAGCGCTGAACACGGAGAAGAAAGGGAACGACTGAGGCAAAGCAACCAGGCACAAAACACCAGCGTCTGGGGAAATGATTGAAAAAGAGCAAAATAAATATATTGAAGACACAATATATTACATTTTATAGCAATGTTGTCATCAAGTAGTTGAGATATTTCAGTCTGGAGTAAAAGACCCGCAGATTACAGACAACTCTCCAAAAATAAAGCTGCACCTTCATGATCCAGAGCCAGGAGAATTGTGACTTCATATTTCTCTTGAGTGCTCTTGTACATGAAGTAATCAGGACTGCCTTGATTTGAACGTGCTTTCCAATCAGCTCTGTTCCAGCGGCTATGATGACTTCCCGCTGAGGGTCTCGGGCACAGATGTGCCAAGGGGGCTCAAAGTAATTACAAGAACAAAAGTCTGTTCCGTGTCCAGTGGTCCCTGCGAGCCTGGGAAGTTCAGCACACACCGGGAAAATAAATTGTTGGAAAAAAAAGCTAACATGCTAAAATATTAGCAACGATTTCTGTCGTGTAGAGAAGGCGTCACCGACCTTTTTGCACCGCGGACCGGTTTCATGCATAACAAAACACACAATAAAGTGCAAAACATATAATTTAATTATTACATATATCATTTTATATTATGCACTTTATTTATATTATTATAACATTCTAATATATATAATATAATACATAAAAATGTTTACAATAAATATAAACAACCCAAAAAAACCCAACTTTTTATTCTTTCTGTGCGGCCCGGTGCCAAATGATCTGCAGCCTGATTGGTTGGGGACCCCCCGTGGTGAAAGGTGGAAAGTTTGACCTTTTTCACGGCAGTCCATTTTATAGTTGTTGAGATATTTGATGTGTTGGCTATAATGTGGATTTTGTCTGCTATTTTTTTATTTTTTGTCCTGTGTCAAATGTCCTTGTTAGCCAGGTGACACATACGAGACTTGGGTACAAAAAACATAATAAAATACTGTACATTTATACATCTAGTGAAAACAAGAGACCTGCAGCTAAAACCATCATCATCAGCTAACTAATTACCATTAATAATTATAATTAATAGTTTGGTGGCACGAGAAATGAAGGAGTTATTATTATTAGTCAGACCTTTAGAAGTCTAAATCTCCGTCCGCAGGGTAGGACCTCAAACGCTGCGTAGAAGAAGAAGAACCCGTAAAATATATGACAGTCAGATCAGCTACTTAATACCCAGCTTCCTTCTTTTTTTGGGGGGGTGGGGGGTCATACAGCCAGCAGGCAGGAAGTGGAGGATCTGAGGGGCTCCGAGGTGACGTAGCGGACAGCTTAACGTGTTGGAGACGTGTTGGAGACGTGTTGGAGACATGTTGGCTATGATATGGTAATCTGCTCAGTCAGCGCCTGAGGTCACACGGCCATCTGTGGCCCCAGACAGAGAGCACTATGGGACGCATGAGGGGGAATAAGTGATGGAGAGATGAGACACATAGATGAGAGAAAGTGTCCTCAAACAAAAAGACAAAACAAAGCAGAAAACTCATTTAAAATCTAACGGCCGCCGAGGCTCCAGGGAGCGAATCTTATGAAATAAATCCAGTGTCGAGGCTAGAATGACTTTTGTGCAGTTTATTTTAACTTGTTTACAGAACAATGGCCTCTGCCAGCCTCTCTTGCTACAAAAAACTAAAAAACTTTTCCCTCCTCCACCTGTCGACCTACATAATACGATAATATGAAGCTGCCTTCAAAACAAAAGCATTGACGACTTCTCAAAATAACCAAAATAAAGTTATGATCATATCACTTCATACAAAGCAGCAAAACAATAAATAAATGTTTATTATTAAACACCACAAAGCAAGGACTAGCTCTGACAGGATGAATGATGATCGCTGTAGTTAACGGATGAATTAATGGATGAACAGCTGAGCGGATGAGAGGGTGAATGACAGGACCACAGATGACGTGAACACATGAATGAGTAAATAACTGTTTCACCCTCCTCCCTTTAGATCACCTTCATACTACTTCTGCTGCACAAATCAAAAATATATTGATTTATTTTGCAGTTTTATTCATTGTATCACTACTGTATTATATTTCATATTATTGCATATATTGTATATTGTATAATTTTTATTAGATGTGTATGTATATTAGTTTAGTTTCAGTTCAGTTTGACTTAATTAATTATATTTAGATAGAATTAGTCGTACAAAGGTTTAATGCTCAGCAATAAAAAAAAACACTGGTCATATAAAGATAAAATGAGAATAAGATGTACGATTAGATAACATGACATCAATAAAATATAGCATTAAATATATGTGTGAAAAAGAGAATTGTGTTTACAAGTAAGTGACATTTTTATCTGAATTTATTGCACAAATGTGATTAGAAAAATTAGTGGGTTAAGAGTCATGAGAGAATGAAATAAATAGAAATATAGTGCGATATATATATATATATACGGAAAAAGAGGATTTGTGTGTGAGCGAGGAGATTATTAATATATTATTATTATAATATTAATAACAGTGTTGCACATAGAATATATTGCAGTCGAGGTTCAATAGCAGCCATTATGTTAATAATCTCATGTATTATTTTGTATTACATTATTACAAATACACTGTATTTCATTTGAACTTATGCACAATTTTGTGTTTTATGTCTGTGATTCTTATTTTTACTTGTTTTTTTCTTTTAAACATTTAGCAG
This sequence comes from Bovichtus variegatus, assembly GCA_943593645.1. NCBI lineage: Eukaryota > Metazoa > Chordata > Actinopteri > Perciformes > Bovichtidae > Bovichtus > Bovichtus variegatus. Next base: position 13,090,224 of record CALSCE010010723.1, read on the forward strand.
CCGCAGCCTGAGAACAGAGCATCTGCTGCTCCACTGTAAATGTTGTGCACACCACAAATAAAGACTTGAAACGTGAAACGATTATCAGATGGAGGAACGAACAAGACAGTTAATGGCTCGTAACCGCTTCATGTAACTTTCAGTGGGAATAAAAGCACCTAATGTATAACGCAGACAACAGAGTGCTCCTGTTGTTGTTCTCTACAGTATGATGGCTAACACAGCTGAAACACATTCAGTCTTAACAAGTTACAGAGATTAGATCTGTCAATTCACTCCAGTCTATTTCACCTCTTACTGTTTTTTTAATTTGCTTTTTGCTTTATTTTGCTATTTTGCTTTTAATGTGACTGGTTTTTAGGGTGATTAGGTCTCATCAGACACTGACGGTGTCGTTTTCTTTGCCACAGAAGAAGAAGAAGAAGAAATGAAATGATTTAAAAACCTCCAGTTAGTCGATGTCCCCGCCGTGTTGCATGACTTAAATATTTTTTGCATGCGATTTTTAATTTGTTTTCCAGTTCAGAAAAGCGTAAGAGACCCTCCAACATTATTGAAGCACAACGGTGCCATTGGGGTATAAATATTTTTGTGAATATGCAAATCTGCAGTCTACTCAGTGGTTAGATTAAGATTATTAAGAGGTTTAAACTCTAAAAAACTACTTTTTAAGAATAGCTGCTTATGATTGCTAAAGGGTGAGACCCCTTTCTTTATGTTTACTACCGTCATTTACGTATTTTAAGAGATTTTCTCTTTCTTAGAATCGCAAAAACACAAAATTGCTTGATTAAACAGTAAACAGTACAAATAAATATATATTTTTCACGATTAACAAACCAAACAACTGAAGGAATGAATGAGATTAAGCTTGTATTCAAATGTACAGTGTTTTTCTTTCTTATTTATTTATCCATTGACTTATGTAAAATCAAGAAATTAAGATATATTAAGATTTTTTTAGCATATTAATATGTATTTCATCTTATTTGTTTTGCTTTATTTATTGTTATTCCCACCATGTATTGCCTGTTTTGGATTTTATTTTATATGTTTGCATTTATTTTCTTTACCCTGTTGAATCATAAAACCTCTGCTGACAATCTAATTGCCCCGCAGAGCAATAAAATTTAAATCAGACTTAAAATAAAAAATTAAATCCCTTTTTTTTTAAAGCTTTATCGTGTTCAAAGTGTTTTTTCTGTGTTTCCCGTAGCTCTCCTGACCTGCTGCGATGGCTTCAGATTGGGTTCGTCCCAGCGTGTCATACCCCTCAGTGCTCCTGTGGCTCGTCTCTTCCAGGATGAAGGCCCAGCCCAGCCGCACTTCATCCAGGAATTAGTCCGAACCAAACGCCACTCAGTGCACGAGTTAGTGCGAGCCCAGACTCACTTGGTTCACGACATGGGCTGGCCAGAGATACACGAAACGTCCCGTTCCCAGGCCAAGATGGACGCCGCTAACTCCTCTCAGTTAAACCCACCGTTGTCTGCCGGCCAGGATGTAGTCCGGACTCGCCCCGCTGTGGAGGAACACCTCGATGTGGAAGACGAGATGGAGGTGAGGATGAGTTCAAGGTGATGTGGAATCACCTGTTAAACTAAAAGCACACTGGTGATGAAATAAAACATATTTTTTTTGCAAACTACATCTGTATGAGTCTATATGGAATTTTTGCCCAATAATGGCAGAAATAAACTGCCTCCCCCAACTTTAAGCAATGTATGAAGGAGCAGAGGTCATATGCAAAACATCAAAATGAAAAAGTTTTGTGTCATTCGTTTGATCGGCTTCAGAACAAAGTTATTCTGTTTTTTGATTGCTAGTGATTAATCAGCAAACTTAAAATGATGCTCCACATTTGAGCATTTTTGGAGTTTTACATAATGTGAAGTTTATAAAAGATGTGAAAAAGACACAATATTGTACATTTTTCTCAGTTAAAAAAAAAACATTTAGTTTTGAATCAGTTTTGTTAAGATGATGATTTATTTTGTAACTAATATGTTTTCTGTTTTCAGCGTATGGTTCACCTGGCGGTTCCCCGGAATGCAGAAAGCTACAGGGGAGGCCCAGACTCCACCGACCCAGAGAAGGAGCTCCTCGGTGGGCCAGGAGCTGGCGATGCCTCCCTGGAGACCTCGGGCTACTATGGAACGGACATGGAGGACAGAGACAGAGGAGAGGAGGGAGGAGAAGACCGAGAGAGGAGAGGGGGAGAGGACGAGTGGGAGAGAGACACGGGGGAGGACAGAGAGAGGAGAGGGGGAGAGGAAGAAGAGAGGGGACGAGGGACAGATGGTCAAGACGTCCATGCATTGGATGCCAACCACACGACTCCAGATCTGGACGCTCTGATTGGTTAGTAGAAGCATCACAGAAGTGAGTGCAGCAGGAATGAGTCCTAAAAAACAGGGAATGAGTTTGCATTTTTTTTGCACTTCCGGTTCTCTTGTCTCAAAATCAGTGTTTTTTTTAAAAAAAAAAAAAATTTTTTTAGGTGTTCTTGGTTAGATGCCTGAAATAACACACAAGTTTAAGAGATTTTAAGGTTTTGTTCTACGACATAGAATATGTCAGTAAATACTCCACTTGTGAATTTTAAAGCTTCTTACGTGTCGGTTACTAACAAGTGGCTAAATGGCTGTTCATTTGTGCCGATTATCTTGCTTAAAAAAACGTGTAAATCTCATAAATTTCTTTGCCACAGAGCTTATTTTTTGCAATAATCCTAAATCCAATGGAAAGATCCTAATGCGCTTTGTCGAGGGAACCAGGGGGATGATAACTTAACAAAAATACGTCATCCCTGGAGCACTCTATGCAATGCTAGTGTCAAATAAATGTTCATTTAAGTTCAGCAATTTTGTGTGTCATTTGTTATTTTCATTAAATTGTTGTCGCTGTCAAAACTTCATGACAACTGTAGGAAGAGGAACAGCTGACACACACACACACACACACACACACACACACGAACATGTGTTTCTGACATGTCTCTTTGTGTCACACAGGCTACAGTCCATCTTTACAACCCTCCAGCTCCGACCAGCCCAGCATCTCTCCCCCAGCTGAGGTGCATGATTCTGGGCTACATGAGCATCATGCATCCCCTGTGCTGGAGGTGAGGACAGATAAAAGATGCCTTGATATGGACACGGATATATTACTGTAAATGTCATTTTATTTTTATATTAGGGTTGGATATTCTTTATACTTTATATTGGATATTCTGTAAAACAATTAAAAACAACCTTTACAAAAACGTGGGGAAAGTAGAAGTATTCGAAAAACTTCACACAAAACTTTAATTAAAACTCAACCAAGTTTGTGTCTCTCATGAAATCATAATTTTACATATTGAGTTTTGCATTTATAATTTGATTCACAGATATAAACCAGTGTTTTTAATCGGTGGTAGAGGAAGTATTCATATCTTTAACTTAAACGTAAGGTAAAAATACTAATACCACGCGATGGAAATACAATTAAAATGTTACTTGAGTAAAAATATGCAGGTTTTTCAAGTTTTAAATTAGAACAATTTCACCTGTGACTGTTATACTATTATATATTATATCATTATATTATTATTATTATCTATAATAGCAGATAGAGACATTTTCATGATTTCTCCACTGCTGTGTTTGAAAGCAGCATAAAAATGTGGAATCATCAGCTGCAGTTGGACTTTAATTAGATCGCAGTAAATCAGATGTAATCCAGGGCTCACCTACTTATCTCGCACTGAATAATTTAATTAGGCTTTAACTCATTTATGGGATTAGCGGCCCCCCGTTGTTTCATATCGACTGAGCAAATTGGGATAAGAGACACGGCAAAGAACTCCGTTTCTCTTAAACCCTCCGTCTACGCTTTAATGTCAGCATACACATGAATAAAGCACGCAAAGCTTGACAAATACTGTAGTTTTAGTCACTAAATCTTTTTTTTTTTTTCACAGAAACTCTGTGCTGAGCAAAAGTTCTTTATAAAAGAATGAAATAAATCAACTCAATGCTTCTCTTGTGTGAGTTATGGCAGCTGGACTCTCAGAGGACTCTGTTTTGAGAGACGTTCGAGTTGGGGATAAAAATAGGATTTTGAAACGTCAGAGGAGCTGCACTTCCTCTAATCCACAGTGGAAAGAACATCTTTCACTGTCACCTCCTCTAGTGTCTCCCTTTCACTTGATGTCTGCCGTACAGGTGGGTCCGTTAGAGAGAGAGCTGTGGGGGGAAGATGGTCATTCCAGTGGCTACGGAGTCCTTCACTCCTCCATCACCACGACGCGCACCACCTCTACTACTTCTACTCCGACTGCTGCTGTTGGAGACGCTGCAGGAACTGCCACCCCCGAGACGGACACGGGCACAGACTTTGGGCTGCTGGGAAGTTACACAAAAGGTATAAAACGATCTGAAATTTGGTGCAAACATAACATTTGGTGATCCCTTAACTTCTCCTCTCGCGCCAGCGTGAGATGCACATATTAGGATTTAAATCAAATATCTCTCTTTTGTGGTGAGATTTGATTCATGTTCCCCTCACAATGACAGAAATACAACACAGCCATGAATTAAATCGACAGCAAAGACTTGTTGTTTTAAAGTTTACGTTATATAAGAAAAATGCAGTAAAGATGAAGAGCATCCGCTGCTTTTTGTTGTACCTCTGGTTTGTCTCTGCAGATGAGAATGAGGATGAAGAGACAGAGAGGGAGGAGGAGGAGGAGGAGGAGGAGGAGGAGGAGGAAGAAACGGGTCTGGCACGCAAAGGTGTATTTACCCAGAATCCCACTGTGGCAGAGGTTGGCGTGGCTCCCAGCAGAGAGCCCCTGCAGCCCAGCGTGGAGGAAGAGGATGAACACGAGTTAAAAGGTGGGAAGCGTTGACTCTTTAACACTAAATTATTACAATACAGAATAAAATTGTGACCAATATTGCTCCTGTCCAATCATAGCTTAGCAGCCGTCACGTGGTGGCTTTGGCGTTATGAATCTTTTTTGTATTCCCGCTCAAGGGGTTGTAGCGCAGGACAGAAGTGAAGAGGTGGAGGAGGAGAAATGGAGACAGATGGAGGAGGAAGAGGAGGGAACGAGAGTAAGACACATCGTCCCGCTCACCGCCGATCCCTCCCCCACCATCGGCTTCACCGACGTGTCCTGGGATTGGCTGGAGAAGACCACGCCCCTGCAGACCCCGAGGTCAGAGGTCAGGGGAGGGGGGGTCACAGAGGTCCACGATGTTGACGAGACGGACGAGGCAGGGCAGGTACATTTAAAGCTTTCTGAATCCAAAGGTTTCTGCAGTCTAACAGTAATTAATAAACGAATATTCACATCACTGTTTTAACTCTTTCAGGTGGTGTGTGTCGAGTGGAGCAAGATGGTTGGACGTGGATATGTCATCCTCAACATGACGCAAAACTTGAACTGTGTAAGTACAAGCAGGAAATATTCAGATTCATTTGTGATGTTAATGCGATTTACGTATATGTCCTGTGTACAGCGGTGGAATGTACGGTAACAGAGCACTTTTTACTCAAGTTCTTGTACATTATTTACGTGTTTCCATTTTTATCTCAGAGAGAAATATTGTACTTTTATCTACGGAAGAGTATGAAGGAAAAAAAGGAATAAACGAAGATTATTTATTTTTTCTTTTTGCATTTCGAGAATGAAGTCGAACTTTCAGTATAAGCGCTCATGCTAATAGTTTGATTCATGCTAATAGTTTGATTCATTCTTAAAAGTTTGACATTTATTCTTGACATTTGGACTTTATTCTGAACAATTTTTTTATATCTCTCAGTATAAAATAAGGTCGAACTTTCAGTATTAGTCTCAGGCATAAGAAATATGCCTGAGACTAATACTGAAAGTTCAACCTTATTTTCGACATTCCAACTATATTTTCAACTATTTAAACTTTATTCTCGAAATGTAAAATAAAATAAAAAAATGTTCATGAAAAAAGCTTGGATGTAGAAAAAAATTTAATTTTCATAAAAAAATTAATTGATGAAAATTTTTTTTAATTTTCATGAAAGAATTAATTGTTGAAGAAAAAAAACTTAATTTTCATGAAAAAATTTAATGATGTCTAATAAACCCTAATTTTCGTGAAAAAAATCTTGGATGTAGATAAAAACGTAATTTTGATAAAAAATAAATTGATGAAAAAAAAAAATTAATTTTCATGAAAAAAGCTTTGAAGTAGAAAAAACTTAATTTTCATGAAAAAATCTTGGATGTAGAAAAAAAACTTAATTTTGATTAAAAAAAAAATAAATTGATGAAACAAGAACATTTTAATGACTACTTTAACTTTTTATACTTTTACTTAAATAAGATTTTGAATGCAGGACTTTTACTTGTAGTGGAGTATTTTCACGGTGTGGTATTAGTACTTTTACTGAAGTAATCTGAATACTTCTTCCACCATTGACTGTGCGTGGTTGTCTTGTAATAATCATCAGACAAAATTTAATAAAGTTCAATAAAATATAAAAAATAAAAAGAGAGAATTGCCAACAAGACGTAGCAGCAGCCAGACTTTTCTCCCACGCTGTCAGACAACCAGCGAAGGAGTTCAGTCGAGTTTTGCAGACAAAGCCGCTGGAGGTCGTCTGTTTGTAGTGAGGGAGGAAGGACCTGTCGCCATGGCAGCAACACAAACCCTCACTGCCACCGCACTGACCTTTTGGTTGCTACGGCAACACTGATGGAGCCAGCGCTGTGCTCCTGTATCCCCCCCCCGCTCCTCTTCTTTAAAACAAGTTCACTTTACATCGCTCATACTTATCTGTGTGTGTGTGTGTGTGTGTGTGTGTGTGTGTGTGTGTGTGTGACAGGAGGAGTTTCGCGTGGACCAGGGCGTACGGCTTTTGAAGGTCATGGAGCGAGTGTTCGCTCGGAGAATGAACAGCCCCGAGGGATCGTGGTTAATATCCCTCAGCAAGCCGACACACCAGCAGCACCAGCTGCTGATGAACGTGGAGTCTGAGCGCGGTACACACACGCACACACACACACACACACACACACACACACACACGCACACACACACACACACACACACACACGCACACACACACATGCATGTTTTTCTCTTTTTTTAATTTATAGAAAAAAACAGAAAATCACATTTATTAGTGCACGTGTGAGGACATTTTATTTACATTTCTTTGTTTTCAGAGGGGGGAGGACACAGTATATATAAATAAATAAATCAGTAAATATAAATAAATTATAAATAAATAAATGTGCTATGTAAATGTCTGTATTATAACCCTCTGAAAATCTTTAACGGATATATTTTTAGGGCTAATAAAAATGAAAAATATAGATTAAATGATTCTTTAACCTTATACAACCGTCACCATTAAGGGAGAGCAGCCTGTAATAAACCTGAAACAGTTGTTCTGCTTTGAGAGCTTATTAACACATACACATACTTATAAATTCACACACAGAGACATGTTGGATTTTAGTGTTAACATTGTTCCACATGCGTCTTCCAGGAGTCGTGATCGCCACCAAGGATGTGCTGAGCATGCTGGGAGAAATCAGGAAAAGTTTGAATAAGGTACAGTTACCAATTAAGCTGTTTTTTGTTTTTTCTTTGTATGTGAAGATGTAGGTGTTAGAGCCCAAAGATTACAAAGTTTCTGCTCATAGAAAACACATTTACAGCTTAATCACAATATTGCCAAGTCGTTTTTTTCACATTCAAGGATTTTGCCTTCGTATCTCGGTGCAAAAAAAACCTTGTAAAGCGAAAAAAAACAAATATCAAGAATCATAAATATAAAATTCATAATTTACAACTAGAAAAGCACTCTGAGAGCGCAGACCTCTGACAAGGCTGTTTAAATAAAACCTAGCTGAATAAAAAATATGAAACATTTATCAAAAATACGTCAAGTATATCTGTTTTTAAAAGGAAAAGAGCGGAACAGTGTTTGAAACAAAGAGGATGCAAACTGCAAATATATTGACCAAGGAATGTGCAGAAGTTCACAGTTTAATGAATAAAGAATATTTGCAATGTGCAGAGACGATAATCCCAAATAAAAATGTGCGTTAATGTAACGCATTGGTAATTCAGACGTGGAGGTTTTAAAACTTCTCCCAAAGAACAGACAGACGGCTTCTTTACTGAGTTTGGAATATTTTTAGAGAAAAGCTTAAACATTTCCAGCATTTAGCAAAAGATCAGTGGCTTTAAACTGGTTTATAAACTGCAAAGCAACCGCAGGATTTATTACCCACACATCCCAAGTTATCACACATTAAAGGAATCATGGGAAGCAAATACTACACATGTGGGCGTGCTTTAAGATTTACTATCTGAACAGACAAATGTAAACAGTCAGTTATCACCTGATTCAGTGTCAATAATTCAGTTGATTCAGTATCAGTTGATTTTCATTTAGGGTTGTTTGTTTCGACTAAAGGTCAAGGTTGGCTCAGGTGTGGCGTAAAGTAAAGAATTAACATGGTGGTGAGACTTCACTGATGGACAGTTCATTGGTTAATTTATCATAAAACAAAAACACAGTAAAACAGAATAAACAGGTAGGAATTTTTGCAGGCGTAAAAAAAAGGAGAATAACTGCTTTTTTTTCCTTTTTTTTAAAATATTAAATTAAGCAAACAAACAAGAATACAAAATTTAAAAAAAACAGGACAAAATTGTTTTTTCTGCAAAACTTACATTAATCCTTATTTTTACTTATTTCTAGACCTTCATTTACATCTCAAAAAAATTGTTATTATCTCTTAGTAAATGTGCATAATGACAATACATATATATATATATATATATATATAGATAGATAGATAGATAAATAGATAGATAGATAGATAGATAGACAGACAGACAGACAGACAGACAGACAGACAGACAGACAGACAGACAGACAGACAGACAGATAGATAGATAGATAGATAGATAGATAGATAGATAGATAGATAGATAGATAGATAGAT
>CALSCE010010723.1:13099228-13113322 GCA_943593645.1 Bovichtus variegatus
GATAGATAGATAGATAGATAGATAGATAGATAGATAGATAGATAGATGTATAGATAGATAGATAGATAGATAGATGAAGTAAAGATGAAGTAAAATCCTGTACAAATTCAAATAAACCATGCCAACCCTTCTCATCACGTATACATAAAAACAGGTATGTGAAGATTGTGTGTGTGTGTGTGTGTGTGTGTGTGTGTGTGTGTGTGTGTGTGTGTGTGTGCGTGCTTCTTCAGGTGGGCATCCAGAACTACAGTGCGGCCAGTAGCTGCCCGTCTCGTCCCAGTCAAACCCGCAGCGACTACGGCAAACTGTTTGTGGTTCTGGTGATCATCGGCTCCGTCTGCATGGTCATCATCACATCTGGATTCATATACATCTGCTGGCAAAGACGACTGCCTGCGACCAAGACCACGGTAGGTAAACGTAAATAACTATATTTACTCAAGTACTTTAAGATACTTGTTCTTCACTTAATATTTACATTTTATGCTACTTTATACTTCAACTGCACTGCTTCTTAGGGGCAAATATTATACTTTTTAATGCATTTTCTTTTTATAGCTGTGGTTACTTTTCACATTGAGATAATCAATACATAATATAAATCAACTAATACAATGTGAGTAGTAAAGTGTATAATTTAATTAAAATGAGCTGCACATTTACCAGCAGCAACATTAAATTGATGAATACGTGAATGAACTGATATATATATATATATATATAATCCAGTCATATAATATATATGATTCTGAAATGGGCCGTTCTGCATAATTAATACTTTCACTTACGCAGCACTATTGCTACTTCTGGTAAACACACACTAATACACACCTGTCCTCGCTGTTACGTCACATTAAGCTGCACAAACAGACGCCTCCTGTAATTCTTCGCCATTTTTTTATTTATTTTTTTTTTTTACGTCACAGTTTCGCACTGAGGAACTTCACTTTGTGGAGAACGGTTGCCACGACAACCCCATGCTGGACGTGACCAATGACAACCAGGCTGAGATGCAGGAGAAGAAGCCGAGCACCAATGGGCTCGCGGGAGGAGGCGGGGGAGGAGGAGGAGGAAGAGGAGGAGGAGGAGGAGGCGCCGGGGAGGAGAGCAGTCGCTGGCAGGTGATTGGATGAGTAAATAAATGATATAATAAGTTTGGGAAAAGGTTCAAATGTTTAGCGGTAAACAATCTGCTGTCTTTTTTTGGGGGGGGGGAAACACATTTATTTTGATAATTACATTTTATTTATTTTTTTTACATTAATTTTACTTCAATCATTGTGTTTCAGGCTTAATAAAATAGTAAACAGATTAATATTACTGTAAGTTAAATAATAATAAAAACAATAAAATAAAATAAAAATAAGAAAATACAAATTAAAGAGTAAAAACATAGTTGAGACAGAAATAAAGATTTATGGGGGTGGGGCTGGGGGGGTTGTAATGATGCCTTTAGAGTAAAAAAACACATTAATCATAGAAAGATAAATTTTTTGCACATGTACGCGTGTAGGATTTGTAGAAATCTCTGGAAATGCCTGGCAATAAAGCATGAATCCTCTCCTCCTTTTTTTCTTTTTCAGGTGTTTGTTAATCAAGGAGCGACTGAGGAGGAGGAAGAAGAGGAGCAGGACACACATCTCTGATGGACGAAGAGGAAGAGGAGACAGGTTACGAAGGTCTTTGATAGACAGATGATAAACGGAGCTTAGAGGGAGGAAGAAGAAGAAGAAGACGGTGGAGGAAACAGAAGAGGAAGAAAGGAGGGAGGATACGAGATGGTGGAGAGAAGAGAACAAAGTGGGGGGAGATACGGAGGAAAGAAAAAGTAGTTTCTGGGAGTTAAAGGGTTTAAAGCCTGTGTCATAGATGTCCAGTCAGAGTGAAGCTAGGGTTGAGGTGAGCAGGAGGAGTCACTGACACATTCATGGATATTAGACTCTGGGCTTTACGTCTGAGTCTCTATGCTTCAAATTCAAAGATGTCCACCTTTGGAAACAAAGTTGGACATCTGATTGGGAAAGTTGAGCATTTCATAGAGCTGCATATCCCTGCTTGATGTTAGATAATGTCACCATCTGTTTAGTGTGCCTTATGCTTTCAGCTTTTCGCATTGTGCCTGCATGGAAGAAAAAAACAACAACATGAAACTAGCGTCCGAATCAAAGCATAAAGCACCTTTTTCCACCTTTTAACGTTTGAATGTAAAGGAGGCTTCGAGGGCTGAAGCGTCCACAGCTGCAGCGTCGTCATTGACAAAATGTCTCCAACTTTAGGAAACTAAACGGCTGAAATTAGGTGCGATGCCCAAGAAGACGTGTTTGCTTTGAATACCAGTGATGAAATGAAACTAAACACTCAAATATTGTATCCAAGTACAACTTTGTGGTACTTTTATACACCTTTCCCCACTAAATCTATCTGAAGGTTATAAGTACAAACTCATATTTGACATACAAAACATTTGATGAGCTTACAAGAAATAATTCATTATTATAGGTAAAACTACTTAACAGTATATAAAGTATTTCAAATGAGCTCTATTGCCACAATCTAGAGTACAATGGTAAAATGCAATTTACACATTAATGCATCTTTTATAATAATCCAACACTTCACCAAGCTGTTTTTCCGCATTACAAGTACTTTAAGTACATTTTTGAACCAATACTCCTTTACTTTTAATTAAGTAATATTTTGAATGTAAGATTTTACTTGTAATGCAATTTTTTTTTTTTTTTTTTTTTTGTTTTACAGTGTGGTATTCTTAATGTTACTAGTAGAAGATGTGATCCCCCCCCCCACTGTGAATTACAAATTTGATTTGCATCTCTGAAACTCTGAATTTCATAAAAGTAATTAAAGCTTCAGAGACGTTCAATGTCTGACTCCTCTTAGCTTCTCCTCCAGATCACCGAACAGGAAGTGCAGGCCTGTAGCAACCTCGGAAGTAAAGTTTTGGCACTTTATCGATTCCTCTTGGAAATAGCGACTATCATCATTGAAATGCTGCATCATGTTAAATGTATTACGTACAGTGACGGGAATATCTCTATTCTGCTCATAGGAATGGTTGTAGCTGCTGAGGATGTTTCCTGTTCCCTCTACAATCAGCCATGTGATTGCTATACTTACGTCCTGTTGGCCTAATATGCTTTTTTTTTTTCCTCAATATTGTTGGAATGGCTGCTGTACGCTCCCGGCTAACTCTTGAGGTCGACGACACGTGGGCAACATGTAGAGGCCAAAAAGCATGAAAAAAATAACTAGTTACGTTGTTTAAAAGTCGAGTCACCGAACCCCCGAGTCCAAGTCGATGTCTTCACGTTAAATGTCTGAGTCAATACTGTCATGTTTGAGTGATATTCCAAGTCACTACATTCTACTCATGGGACAATATGAAAATTTCATGTCACGATGATCCAGGCCGAAAATAATTGCGATTCACAGTATTATCACGATTAATCGTCAAAACATGCTTAAAATATTCACTAAAACATACTGGAATCACTTTACCTGTTTGTTTTTTATTCATCACAGATAGAACAGAACAATCTTTAAAGAGCTTAAATCATAAGGTCTCCCTGCATAAATAAAGGATAAATAGATATATATATATTTTTTTTAATAGCAATATTGTGTGAGTTTGTTCTTTCTTTTAAATCAGGCTCTATTTTTTTCACCTCTCTTCTATGATAGTGAACTAGATGTGAGGATAATCACGATTATCCAGGTAATAGAAATTTACCATGATTAACTTACTGGGAGTGTATTTTATCGTAAACCGCAATAAAATCCTAAATCGTCCCGTCCCTATTGCAATCAAGTGTCATGTCCGAATCCCTGCGGTCATGTCTTTATTTTATTTTATTTATCCTTTATTTAACCAGAAAGGTCCCATTGACACACAATATCTCTTCTGCCAGGGAGTCCTGGTGAAGATGGCAAAATAAAAAGCCCAAAACACAACAACAGGACACAAAACATGCAGGAAACAATCCAATCAAGGCACATAATGGCACTTCTTTAAAAGCAACGACATTGTTCTGCAAAAGCTGATTTTAAAGTATTTTAAACATGTCAAGAGAGGGTAAAGATTTCAAGTTAAGTACGCCTTACAGCTGAAAGGTTTGAAGAGAGACGAAGATATAAATGCATTTAAATGACATCACCGTACTGACAAAATGAACTTTGGACTAAATCAATACGGTCACGCCCAAAGTTGCGTTAACGCCCCAGTCACCCGGATCATGAGTCAGAACATTTAAATCCAAATCAACTTGTACTGAACGTATAAATAATAAAATACTGGCTAGTTACCAAACAGCACATACAGTAATATCACACATCACATGTGCAGAAATCATTTATGATATTTCTGTCTGATCCTCAGTGAGACGACTCACAGGACAATTTCTAGCAGCTCAACGTTGTTTGTTTACTTTTATTCAAATGTATATTGTTTCTGCAGTTGTCTCTCCAGTCCTGTTGCAGGTTTTTCCCATCTGCATCTCATCAAGATGTTGCCTGTGTTTCAGCTCTTTTACTCTGACTTTTCTCGATGTAACAATACTGTATATGGCTTCACTATAAACTAACGCTGAGTGATATGCACTTTGTCAGCTAAGCAGGATTTATGGAGCGTTTAGGACACGCAGGAATTCACAACCGTGCATCCTGAACGACTCCCTGTAATAGATGATATCTTTTTTTCTGAGAGCACAAGATACCAACTGGATCGTCTTGTCCTCCACAGGGAGACGGAATAGATGAGCATGTAGCTTTCAGCACTGCAGCGTGCACCAATGTATCAACACATACAGCTTCTGTTGCTTTTATTTGCTGAAAAGCCTGAATAAGAGAGTCTGACGGAGAGGATTTTTGTTGCTTTTTTGTTTTTTAGAAATCAACTGAACGCTTAACAGATTCTGATCATTTCAATTTGTTTTCTCAGATGTTTCTTTTCTTTCAGAATCTGATAGCAGCCTCATGTGTGTTTGCATTTGTTAGCTTGTGCAAGTCAATAGGCATTCAGTTGTAGCAAAAAACAAGTAACCCTTCGTTCGTGTAAAGATAACAAAGTTAGTTTCCTGGTAAAATTTGTAACCAGGTTTTCAGTCGAAACAATTTGTTGAGTATTTATTCATCCAACCCAGGTATTTTATTTCTATTCATTTATTTTACTTGTGTTTTTTTTTTTTTTTTTTTTTTTGTCTATTTATGTATTTTGATCATGTACTGTCTCACTATTTTGGTTGTCTGTGTAATAAGTTAAGTGTGAGGAATAAAGTTTGGAGAAAATGTGATTTATTGTCGTTTCTTCGCTCCTGCAACCCTGAACTATCTGGATAATTGAGTCTAGAAAATAATGAATAGACCTATGGTCCAACATCTAGTCTTCAAGAATACAGCAGGTGTTATTCTATCTTTTTGTTATTGGCAAATAGGGCTGGGTGAAATCGTATATAAAGGTATTGAGAAACAAAATGACATTGTCTAAATTGATAATAACAAGCACATTAACCAGAATACAATTGTGCATAAAGCTCAGGACATGGGGTTTTCTCTGCATAATAATATATTGTTTTCTCTATAAATTCACTTGAAACTGTTGTGTTAATTTTGTACAAACTCTCTTAATTAAATGAGAAAATACTCAGTACTTTGCATTTGTAAAGTATTGAATTCCCACAGCAATTTCAAAAATAGGTGTTACCATGTTTTTTTTTTCTTCATTTACACTACCTATTTATTTATTGAATAGCTAGAAAATATGGTATATTGAGATATGAAATTATCTATATTTGGATCCCATGAAAATACCAAAATCAACAATGGGTTAGTTGCATTCAGAACAGTGTGGCTCACAGTTTTTTGGACAACAATGGAGGTCTATGGCAGAGGCTTGGGCAATACTGGATTAATTCCTTGATCGCTCTGGTCTTTTCTCTCTCTCCGTCTGTGTGTTTGTTTCATTGTGAATGATGCATTCAGTCTTGCCTCTTGTGTGTTTTTGTAATCTGTTCTCTTTACAGGTTGCATGGTGTTGAGGAGGTCGCGTGGCTTAGTCTCCATCTGTTTGGAGACACTTGGAAGTTTTATACAAATTCTATGTATAATTTTTTGTCATTTTGATATTCTTTACTGCCATTTTATTATGTTGCTTATCCTGCACACACAGCATCTATTGCACGTTTCTCCGTCCAGTTTAAGGAACCCCTCCTCTTTTGCTCTTCTTGAGGTTTCTTCCATTTCTTCCCCATTGAAGGTTTTTTGGGGGAGAGTTTCCTGATCAGCAGCATGGGTCGAGAGGACAGAGGGTGTGGTATGCTGTACATACTGTAACTATATAGACTCATTTATATAATTATATTTATAAACTATTATTTCAGCATTGATTCCATAGTCATATTTATTTGTGGATTTTTTGAAATGTATTTCCATAGCTAAATTTAAGTTAAATGTATTCAGGCATATCACAGTCTTCTAAAAAGCGTCCCACCAGGGGTCCTTTGGGTTATCGCTAATGCTCGTTAGCTAGTTTGCTAGCCTAGCCGCTACGTACGCAGTCAGTTGGTGTTGATGGTTGCTTTCTGCTGAGAATGTGCCCAAAAGATGTCAGGTTTGTTCAGTTTCTTTTACAAATATATTCAAACACAGACCCAAACTCTTAAAAAAAACACTTAAACGTCCGTCACTTTGATAGCTATAGCTGCATTCGTCGGCGGTAACGTTACAATACATTTGCAAAATCTTTTGTTTTTCAAGCTAGCTAGCTAGCCTCCGATAATGCTACGTGCCAAAAGTCTGGAGGCAAAAGCTGCAGGTTAACAGCAGCTTTGTATATCATTTACAAAACGTGATGTATACACTCACTTAAATGTTTAAATATTTTTATCACAAACCGAGGGTTTGAGGATTCACTCCTAAAAACGGTCTACTTTTTGTACTGGCTCACGCTGCTCGCTAACGATATCGCCTGGTAGTGGGAGGCGAGTGTAGACGAGGCAGTTATAAATGTTAAAAATAGTTAATACAAAATGCTAAATGTTGCAACGTTACATGCAATATACTAAAGCAATTGAGCGTGTCCCTTGGGATCTAAAATTAGTTTGTGTGCAGTCTCATAATGCGTGTTTTTTAATTTTTTTTATACCAAGCCTGCCAACATTTAAAGTGGTAGATTTTTGAATGGGGTTTGGTTTTCTGCTCGTCTGTCCTTACATCGGAAAAACGGGCTAGCGTTACCTAACTTGATCGGACTTTGTCGTTCCCTGTCAACTAGCATTAAGATTAGTCAATCAGGTCGCTTATAGTCATACCTTGCAGCGTTATTTAACTAACCTAAGGTTAGCTTTTTGCTGTAACGTTATAACATAGCTAGAGTTAACTAGCTACCCAGGTCACAACTTCCTCTGAATGTAAGTTGTGCAACTGCATTTTTCCAATTTAACATGCATAGCTAGTCAATACTGGGGCTAGTTAGCTAAAGCAACATGATTGGGTTGTTTAAGTTATGCAAACATGCGGTGTCGTTAGTGAATGCGAGCAGCTGCAACTGACAGCAACTCCTGTTTTTGTCCTTTATCCAGCTGCAGCCAGTTTCCTTTGACGTTAATCTCAGTGCAGACTTTGTTAAGATTAAGTCACTCCTATTATTGTGGATATACACTTTATGTTAGCCGTCACATATTCATGTATTACCATGGGGTTGCATAGTGCGTAGCTAGTTAACATTAGCTGAGATGCTAAGCTACGAGTATCAGGCCTTTTACATGAAAGATGTGGTGAAAGAAATATGCAGATCCTTTTTATATAAGTAAAAGTATTAATACCACACTGTAAAAACACTGTTCCAAGTTAAAGTCCTGCATTGAAAATGTTACTTAAGTAAATATTTGTAAGTATAATCAGGAAAATGCATTAAAAGTACTAAATGCAGAAAAATTCTCACTTTTGAGAAGCTGGAAATACGAAATCTTTTTTTCCATGAAAAATGACAAACATCAAAAATAAGTGTCTATCAACTAATTGATTAATAGGCTAATTATTTCAGCTGTAGGCATATGTGATGTTGGTAGTTTAATTTATGACAAACCTTTTTTTTTTTTTTTAAATAAACTTTTGATGTTTTTGTGTACCAAAATCTTAATATGTAAAGTAACTAAAGCGGAGTAAAATTACAATATTTCCCTCTGAGATGTAGTGGATTGGAAGTACAAAGTGGCACGAGAAGAAAATACTCAAGTAAATGTACTTAGTTACGTTACACCACTGCGAGGAAGTTATCCATGTAAAACGTTTGTTTACTTTTTGAAATCATTAACAAGGGCTGGGGCACTGAATAGTCACGTCTGAAGTATTGTGTTGGATAATGGCATTCACTGTAGCTGCCAAACGACATGTAACACCTGAAGTCTTTCACATTATCCTGACTAACCTCCATGTTGGGTGAACTCTATCCTTTAATGTAATAGTCTATAAATATTCTAGTTCTGTCAGAGAGTATTTATAAGCACACACGTGATGCCTGTGCCAACTCCGCAGTCATGTGTAGCTATGAAAGGAGTGGCTCATAGTATTGTGTTTATACAACATTTGTATTAAAGGCAGTTGAGTGAAAAGATGGAGTTTTGAGGTTCATTGATGGAGGTTTTATTGCCTTCATTCATATAAATGTAGAGCTGAATGAAAGGTTGGTTTTCTATTGTCTCTTGATTTACTGTGGTGACTATTTCCTCGATCGTTTGGTCCATAAAATGTCTGGGGAAAAAATAAAGAACAAAAGGCCCATCACAAGTTTCCAGAGCACTAAATGACAGATTTTCTGGTTTGGTTTGTCCAACAAACCAGCTAAAAAAAACAAATATTCAGTTTGATATCATGGAAGTCTAAGAACAAACTGAACCAGAGAATGTTTGGAATTTTTAGCTCTAGAATGAAACTCAATGTGATCAAATGTTTTGCTCTTTTGCATGTAAACACGACTGCATGGATAAACAACCTTAAAAAAATGGCTTTGTGTGTGCATATGGTTTGTTATTGCATGTGTAATATCTAACAGTCATTTTATTGTAGTAGTACTACAGTCACAGAAAGGATGTTTGATCTAGAGCTGAAATAGTTCATCGGTCGACAGAAAAATAATCAGCTGGTATTTTGTCAATCGATTTGTTTCAAGTCAGTTTTGCAAAAATGACAAACATTCCCTTGTTCCAAACATCTCAGTTATGAGAATTTGCTGGTTTTCCTTTGTCACATTAAATTCACTTTGACTATATGTCCTTCTGGGCTCTTGGAAATTGTAATGGATATTCGACAATTTCCTGGCACTAAATAGACCAAACACTTGATCGATAAAATACAAGGCAGATTAATTGATGAGACTTATTGTTAGTTTCAGCCCTAGTTGGCCAGATTTTCCAGATAATTTAGGCTTTGAAATCCTCAGACTGTTTCTGTCTTCTGCTGTCTCCAGGGTTGACCTGACGACATCTGGCTTTTTTGACCTGTCCCTCCATCATCCCAGCTCTGTCGGGTAGGACGACTCTCCCACATCTTCCCATCTGCTAAGGCCCGTTTCCCCACCACCCCGAGTCTGCCACATCACCTCTTTCAAATACCTCAAACAACCCGGGATTGACCGGCACCAGCCCCTCAGGGACCCTCTGCCAACGCTCTTCATAAAAAAGAGACTATGTATTGCCTACAGTGGCTACTTCCTGTGCTGCTCATCCCCAAGCCGCTGAACCCAGCGCTGTGGTTCAACCACTCCATGTTCATGGGCTTCTACCTGCTCAGCTTTTTGCTAGAGAGGAAGCCCTGCACCATCTGTGCCTTGGTTTTCCTGGCTGCCCTCTTCCTCATCTGCTACAGCTGTTGGGGCAACTGCTTCCTCTACCACTGCCAGGACACCGCACTGCCGGACGCTGCCCACGACCCAGCGATTGTCGGGACCTAGGAGAGGAAAGGGAGGGGACGGAGGGAGGGAGGGGGGCGATATCTGAAAGGGGAATGGGGGAGTGCAAAGGGTGATGAGGCATTGCTGGAGAATGATTTTGCCAGGCTGTAAGAGGGAACGGGCTACACCTTTGGTGTGGGAGGGCAGAGTAGAAGCGGTGTTGAAGGACTGCTGGAGGGGAATAAAGAGAGCGCTCGGCCAAAAGCGTTATGGAGGAGGAAAAGAGACAGTTTTGGAGGATTATGGGGGGGCTATTGTGCCATGCTGTAAAGAAAGACACACTTGCATTTGAGGGTGTAGGAGGAGAGGAGGGCGAAGCGATGTCGGAGGGGACACTATGTAAACTTTTATGTAACAGGAAGGGAAGTCGGGGCGTCCAAACTTGTAATGCTAAGTGAAGGACGTGTGTGAACTTGAGAGAAGAAGAATTTCACTTTCTGCAACTTTTCATTCCAGCATTTGAATGAAAATTAGACGGTATACCACACCACATGTGACGTCAACTTAACGTGACCACTGTGTTTCAGTATTCTGGTTCCTTTCTAACCTCTGGCTTGTTTACTTCCCACATTTCTCAAGAGAGATGTCATTTTTCTCCTTATCCTGCTGGGTCATCTTTTTAGAATGAAAATACTCTCCACTCCAAACTGCCAAAATTCACGCAACACCACTGAAAGCTCCAGACAGAGTTGGGTGTTTCACAGGCAGCCATGCTTGCTTTTCAGCCCCATACCGTTGCAGTTGTTGACGAACTTCATAAGCCAGGTGGTGTTAAAGTGTTAAATAGTTGGCATGTTGACATGTTTGCCCCCAAGCTCTAGAGAAAAACAGTGCAACACACCTTTCACGGTTCAACCTGACCAATTTCTGTCGCCACTTTGGCTCTGCACACGTAATGCTACCCTCAACAAGGAGAGCACACAGACACTGGACAATCAATAACTATGCTGTGAAAAATTCCTCCTTTTGCCGCATCACCATACAAACACACCTCAGAAGGTGCAACAATGCTGAGAAACTGTCCCGTTGTTGTGTTCTGCAGCTGCCCCTCTCCTTGTCTTCCTCGTCTCCTCTTCCTCCTCATGTGTCAGAGCGAATATGCCCCACCGCCAGACTCACGATCTGAACCTTTTTTTTTTTTTACTTTCTCTTTCGTTCTGCTGTTTTTTTGTTGTTTTTTTTTTTCTAGTGCATGGGTTGCCGTTAAATTGTTTTCAAGCATTATGTTGACACACATTTTAACGAATTAAAACAAAATGCTGAAAGTTTCCAAAGGGTAGAATAATCTGGACGTGTGGGGAGTTTGTGTGTAGGCTGTATGAAAGAAAATGTGTGTTACGTGCGATAGGTGTGTATTTCTCTCTTTGTGATCATGACATGCTGATAAGCGCAAAAAAAGTGGCAATACACAAGGTGACGACAATAGATGGTCAGTATTTTCAGTATCGATGAGCAATACTGACAAGTTTATTGGTATCAAAAGGGCAACGCTCTTATTCATAACGTCTCCTTGTGTATCACTGCTGTAAGTGTTATGTTTAGCTGTCAGACACAGGCGAGTGTGTGTGCGTGTGTGTGTGTCCTGTCGCAGTGCTGAACATGCCCACTGCTACATTATTGCTTTGATTTTAATTTAAATAAAGTTTTTTTTCCTCTCAACGTGTTAAACTGTGTCAAACTCCGTATTATCAAGCATTTCAAAAAAGGTATTTTGTAAACTAATTTTAGCTTTTTAAGTTGGCTTTGTCTTGGATTTTTAAATGACTTTTGGGGGTTTTGTCAGATAGCAGTCAGGGTCCATCCTTACTTTTCGCTATGCTTAATTCTCCAGCAGAAAATAGTAGTTATGACAGACACCATGGGTATATAATGCATAAGGTTGATTTAGTAAATAAGACTGTTTTACAAAGTTTTCTGTCTTTATCCTCCTCACCAACTTTGTTCACATCTCGTAGTATTAATTCATTTGAAATGCATTTACTCCTTTTTAATCCCAGTAGGTGATAAGAGTTGAGTCCAGAAGTAGCACCGCCTACGATAATAAGCTGCAATAAGCGGCTTTAGTCATTTTTACATGTCATTACTTTTTCCCAGCTATGTTTTCTGGATAGTGAGTCACTAAATGAATAATAATTGATCACTTTTTCAGGGTGTCTACAGGTCTTAAAGTCTAAGAAAGGTCTTAGTTATTAAAAAGTCTTAATATTTTTCTCTTGCCTGCCTAAAAGTGTTTTTTTTTTGCTGTGATGGTTTTAGTCTGCTCCATCAGACCTGAAGCAGACGCCGTCCGTGCTTTCTTGCTACAGGAAGCTCCTCACGCCGTAACAAGTGTCGACTTTAGCAAAAACCTTTAACTGTATGAATTCATTTTCAGTTGGTTAATTCATCTGTCCATTTCCTGCCATTTATCCTGGTCCAGGTTGCATAAATACTTTTATTTTAAATAATTTTTCCTTTTTTTAAAAAGTATTATATACAGCTGGGAAGTATATAAACAGGGAACGCATAGTGTCATGACGTATAGCCGTTGAGATCACTTCTGTTATGATTTGGCGCTCGTTAAATAAATACGGGCTTGACTAGAGCGCAGGTGTGAAGCAGGCTAATAAATAATGGAGGATCAAACCAATGTAAAACTGTAAACTAGAGCTGGGTGTGTGTTTCAAATAATGATGCAACTGAAGTGCAAGCCGAGCTAACGACCTGCTCCCGTTTCCCCACAGAGTTTAACATCATCATTCACCTCCTAATTGATGTTTTTTCATCCTGCAGTGGACCAGCTGAGAGTCTCCTGTGTTTTTATAAAACCAGAGAATGATTTATTGCTCACACAGCTCTGGATCTCACCATCGTTTCTTAAGAGAAACTCCGAGCCAAGAGAAAAACTTTGCAGCAGTACCTTTCCTGCTTTTGTGGTTTCTTTTATTTGAGTTTAAACGTTTTTTTTTTAATCTTTAATGTTAAACTGATCTAATCACTTACACCATAATACAGTTATAAGCCTCAAAGTGTGTTTTAAGGAAATTATAATTATAACTGTGCCTTGGAGACGCCACTCACAAAGTGTCCATAGATAATTTTTATCACATAAAAATGCTTGTTGCTTATGTTGCATGCAATGGAAATCTACTTTTCCTCTATAGTTCATTGATAAAAGGCCCGGATACACTGCAATCATTTATTTATTGTATTTTAAATGTGTCTGGGGAGCTGTGTTTCTCAATGTGGCTGTCTTTATGCCAAACATGCCTTTAAATTGTGACTCATAAACTTCTCTAACTGCATACATTTTTCTTTCTAGAAAATTATTAAATTGTATTATTGGTGAAGGTTTACAAATATGTGAAAAATAAAAGTGTCTCCTGGTCGAAATGAGAACATAACACTTAAGATGTATCTTCACATCATGACAAAAAGACATTGTAGTATTTATTTTAGCTGTAGTTCTGTTGCCTGGTAAGAAGGAAAACAATCTCAATAATACACATTTCTGTAAGCAATATACATCCAGTTGCAATAAAATATAATTGTTAAAACCCCAGCATTGTGGGAACAAATCAGAAATAAGTCAAGACTTTCCTAAAGATTTGATTGTGATTTGACCGGGCTCCATGTGGTTTTTATGTTTTAATGCTTGTGAATAGGATGTATAATATAATGCTCTTATATTTTGACCAAAGTCTGGAATATAAATGAGGGCAAGGGTTGACCTTTAACATTCGGAAAATGTTTGTGAGCTGTCAAGTAATTTCCAGCGAGCCACACACGGTAAGATGAAGCTCATTAATAATGAATATGATCTTCAGTGGAGATTGTTGTGTTGTTTCTCACTGTGGCTTTAGAGCAGCTGACTGTTCTGCTCGTGCTTGTAAACTGCTTAACGGTGTTTGGTTGGTGTTCCTTTTGGTTTTGTCGATTAGGTCTGTACATCTCATTACATCGAGGCAGGCGGCAGGTACACAGACGGCAGCGGCAGGCACACAACACAGGCGGCAGGCAAACAACACAGGCGGCAGGCAGTGGCAGGCACACAGGCGGCAGCGGCAGGCACACAACACAGGCGGCAGTCAGGCACACAGGCGGCAGGCAGCGGCAGGCACACAGGCGGCAGGCACACAACACAGGCGGCA
>CALSCE010010723.1:13113332-13127937 GCA_943593645.1 Bovichtus variegatus
ACAGGCGGCAGGCACACAACACAGGCGGCAGGCAGTGGCAGGCACACAGGCGGCAGACACACAAGGCACACAGGTGGCAGGCACTCAACACAGGCGGCAGGCACAGAACGCATGTGCTAATTAGACATTGGCTGTAGTCTTTGCGGTGTGTTCAAGTGCGACTTGTCCAAGACGCAGGCGACGTGAGGCGATGCAGCAGTCGCCGTCTGTCCCCGCTATAGTTCTTTGACATCAGTTTGGTGTGTCTGGGCCTTTTTAAAGGGACATGAGCTAAACGGCGCGTTTCAGAAAGAGGGTGAAGACATGTTCACACAGTCTGTTCCCAAAATACAAGTATGAACCTGAAAATGAGCATAAAACGTCCCCTGAGGTGATAATCATAAACCTGTTGTGAAAATTAAACCTTCCTAATATATCTTAAAAGCAGCTCCACTCACATACACAATTTCCAGCAAAGTGAGTTCTGCTTTCAATTCTTAATAAGTTTTAATGTTCAAATGACAAATTCCTATTTTAATGTCAAATGAAATGCTAATGCTAGTTCTAAATACATTAAGCCATCTTTAAAGAATAAAAAAAAAAACAGATTTATGTCAAAACACATAATCTGGAGAGTTTCGTTATCCACGTACGAAGAATCGTGCCTCAGTAGTAATGTTGATAAATATATATTTTTAAAGTTTCTTTTGGTATCACCGTAGCAGATTTAGACACCCGGCCTGTCCATTTTTCCACAGGTCTGCTCATATGTTTGTCTGCCTCCAGCACTGCCCTGCTCTGTTAATAACTGCCCTATTTGTTTTTATGATGTTATTATAAGTGTTAATGATTTGCGAGCGCATTGAGGAATGTCAAACTGAAATAACACGTATCCAAACAACAAAAACAAACACTATTTATCCTGGAAACAACGTTGTCAAACCTGTGCGTGAAAGAAAAGCCAGTGAAGTGAAGAACAGACGTTCCTGCTCCACAGAAGACGTTTTGTCTAGCGCCACCATGAGGTTGACGTGTTGTTTGGAATGAAATAACTATGTGATGGTTTCCTGACGTTCATGGATGAAGTGTAAATCCCCAGAGTTGCTAGCATGGCAGACACTTTTACTCTCGTTGGTAAAAACGTCTTTATATTTGACTTCCATCCTGACTTCCTTTACCCTACTTTCTTCTTTGCCTCCACGTCTCCCTCAGCTCTACATTACTTTTCCTTCCATGCAACTTTGAAAACAATCCTGGGGGAAAATTCAGATTTTAGACATCCTGCTTTTCCAACAGCAGCTTTAAAAAAAAAAGAAGCAACCTACTAAACAGAACTACTGTCGCCTCAGTATCAAATGCAAAGAGCTGGTGTTCAGTCTGTAGTTCTGGGAGGCTTTACCAAGTCAAGTCTGAAAAATAACACGGTTAAAGGTTTTTTTTTCTTCTGTTATCTGACCCTGCAGGAGGGAGAAAAAACCCACTGCAGAAGATTTTCAAACACAGCTCTGGTTCTTGTTTGTATTCGGAACATTTTCAAGGTTTCGCTTTAGAAGCTTATCTGTATTTAATTATCTAAAAAAAAAAAGAAGACGAACTCCTCCATGCTGTTATGAATTGACATTTGGATTATATTCTGAGGATTGTGATCCCGTTTTATTCCTTAGAATACTGTGAGGCGTAAATGATCAGGTTTGAGCATACTGAGTTTTGTTTTCCCGAAAAACCTCCCTAAACATGATGCAGAGTTGACGTGTGTGGAGCTACAAAGGCTGAAGAAAAACCTCATTTGACTCAAAGTTCCTCCGCCTTGCACACAAAAAAAGCGGACTTAACGTCTTCTTCCCATGTCATTTTATTGACCTCACAAACATTCCTTACTTTTCCCAGTCACAGAGGTCCCAGGTCAGTTCGACCACAGCCAAATCTATTCTGTGGGCAGTGAAAGCATCCTCAGGTCAGGGCCCTTCCCAAACCGCAGTTAGCTCAAACAGCCAGCAGGGGGCAGCACCAGCCTCTGTTTCAGTAGCGATGCAAAGCCGAGGACATAAAGACTGAAAACGGTGCCTTAAGCGATGTGAGAGAAACTTTAATTATAAATTACCAAAGGCGAGAATGTTGAAAGGGAATCACTTGATAATAATAGGGTGGCAACACGCATGCTTTGGTAATGCATGATGATTTAATGCAGGATGTATCATCAGTTCTTGTTACTCATAAAGGGACAGTTCGGATTCTTTTTTAAAGTGGAGTCGGCACTCCCCCAGTTTGGAGAAAAAGACAGGAGTTTGGGAAGGGAAGTGAAGCAAGGTACTGCTGAAGACGGGGGCAGCAGCAAAATGCTATTTAAGCCACCAAAAAAAAAAAAAAAAAAAAATCAATTGAGGTCTACGCTATATTTAGAGTATTTTCACTGCTGTTGCATTGCCGCCGTACACCCTTTTCTGACTGGGAGCTGAAGCTTTATTTATCATTTCACCTCGCAGAACGCTACTGCTGCCTTGATCAGCTTGTTTGTGTTATAAACACCAAAGTTAAGCACAAAATGCCAAACATTTAAATGTGAGGATTTGCTCTTGTCTGTCATAGTTAAGTGAACAAAAATGATCAAACAAAACAAGACACTGAAGACATTTTATAGACGAAACAAAAAAATACATTAATCAAGAAATGATTGGCAGATTAATTGATAATAAAAAATAAGCGTTAGTTGTAGTAACTGGATTCCAGCTAATTTGGTGGCATATGAATGACTGTATTAAGTCAAATTAATCAATTAATTAATATTAAATAGGGAGTAATATGAATTCATCATGTGTTCAATCATGAGTCATGCATTAGTTAAGGTTTTGTCAGGCACTTACAAGACAGGTTGTACATTTATTACCGGAGTGCATCGCCTCAGGAGTGTCACCTCCTCAATGCACATGTGTATCTCAAATGTCGACACTTCCATCGGCCCGTAACATCCAGCTGCTGCGCTCATATCATCTGCAAAGCAGGAAACTCGCTGACAAATTTCGCCACTCGAGAAACGGATTAAGGAGAGCAGAGTAAAACCTCATAAGTGCCGTTTGGCTGCCTGCCAGAGTTGTTTGTACCGTAATCTTTTGGCGTCCCTGAATGTCACACAGCTCCTGTTTTGTGGAAAGCAGCCATTTTATTTTCCTACTACTAAGACAGGAGGGTGGGGTACTACTCAGGGCTGTCTTCTTTGGTCCCTTAGCGTTTAAGGTTCACGTGATATTTTACATTATACTTTACATTATGTGAAATAATAGTAATGTTTTCCTTCATTTTCAAATAGAACAACCACGAAGACCTTATTGAAAGTAAGTTCCAAAACAGGAAAAGCAGGAATAATTTTACAGCTGCACGAGGCATCAGGTTAAATAGTGGTGCTGTAACAGACAACAGAACTCCTCCTTCTTCATGCAAAATTCTGCATATTTCACCAAAATTAATTCACATTCCCAGTAAAGTCGCTTCTCTGGTTACAGGATGAAGGGAGAGCGAGCGACCCGTCCAGAGAAAGTGAGAGTCGCCGTCTTTGGATCTTCCTCCGCACTCGTCCCTTCGGTATTCGTCATGAAGGTACCACATTTATTCAAACTAAAAATCGGAAAAGTACGATTCCTCATCCTGGAATCCCCCACGGACACAAACTTTCTTGACATTTAGTCTCTCGCCCTGACAAATCAGGATCATTGAGACTCTTCATGTCGGATCCCATCAAAAAAATTATTATTATTATTATTTTTTCCTACAGAAAGGTAATCTCAGTCTCTTGGTTCTGGTACGCCTCCTCCTGCATCTCAGTGTACAGCTGGTCCATCCTCTGGAAGGCCAGGTAGCCCTTTTTACCTGCAGATTGGACGGATGGAAAGTGTAATAAAAATATGATGAAATAAAATTTCACAAAAACACAAATGAATTAAAATCAAAATACTTAATTTTCATGGAAAAAGCTTTAAGTAAAAAAAAACAAAAAAACCTTAATTTTCAAGGAAAAAGCTTTAAGTAAAAAAAAAAACCTTAATTTTCATGAAAAAAGCTTGGATGTCAAAATACTTAATTTTCACAGAAAAAGCTTTAAGTAAAAAAAAAAAAACGTAATTAAAATTTACCAATAAAATTGTGTAGTAAAAATATGATGAAATAATATTTCACGAAAACACAAATGAATTAAAATCAAAATACTTAATTTTCATGGAAAAAGCTTGAATGTGAAAAAATTAAAAAAAAATTCCTTGAAAAAAGCTTGGATGTCAAAATACTTAATTTTCACAGAAAAAGCTTTAAGTAAAAAAATAAATAAAAATGTTCATGAAAAAAGCTTTAAGTAAAAAAATAACAACTTAATTAAGATTTTTTACCTGCAGATGGGACAGATGGAAAGTACAATAAATATATGATGAAATAAAATTTCACAAAAACACAAATTAATTCAAATCAAAATACGTAACTTTCATGGAAAAAGCTTTAAGTAAAAAAAAAAAAAAAAACAAAATTTTCCTGAAAAAAAGCTTGGCTGTGAAAGTATAATAAAAATATGATGAAATAAAATTTCACAAAAACACAAATTAATTAACCGCTGAATGGAAAAATAATAAATGTTCGTACCAAAAGAGAGGACAGTTTCTTTGGCGGCGCTGCGCAGATCTTCATCCGCCGATCTCCATAAATCTGCTATGTGGTCTGCACTCTCCGTGGCCTGGCAGAAACACACACACACACATGCTGAGTAGTTGATTACGTATACCAGACAGTGCTGGGAAAAAAAGTGCAATTCTGTGTTTTTGTGTTTTTGTAATGTGTGCCGCTCACCCTGAGGCATTTAAGAGCCAGACAGGAGCCTTGTTGGATCTGAACATCAGTGCTTTTTAAACTCTCTGTGTAGTAAACGACTGCCTGGAGGAGAAGGTGAACACACAGACGGAGAAATTACTTGTTTTGCTGGAGTAGGTACATCATTGCATTTATTTTCAACAGAGGAAAGCTGTTATTTGCTTAGAAATAAGAATCTACGGCCATGCCAGCTGCTCTGTGAGGCCGTACTTATGCACAGCAGTGCTTTCAGATAAACATGCTGATGTTTATCCGGTATAATGTTTACCATGAAGTCAGGGGAGCTGCTCACTGGCCAACAGATTTGACTACTTCCTGTGGAGTAACTGTGTCAGCTGTCAGTGAAACGTAAGAAGTAAAAGCAATAACGAAAGGCATGCTGGGAAACCGAGGAACTAAACAATTCCAGGAAAGATTCTGATGTAATTGGTGTACGATCCAGACTTCTAAAAAGGAAAATAAAGAACCTGTTAATGATGATAATTTGTCACTTTTTAAAAAAAAAAAGAAGCTTGGATGTGAAAAAAACCCTTAATTTTCATGGAAAAAATATGTATTTAAAAAAATACTTAATTTTCTTGAAAAAAGCTTGGATGTCAAAATACTTAATTTTCACGGAAAAAGCTTTAAGTAAAAAAAAACAAAAAACTTAATTTTTATGAAAAAAGCTTGAATGTCAAAAAAACAAAATTTTCTTGAAAAAAGCTTGGATGTGACAAAATAAAAAAAATTTTCCTGAAAAAAGCTTGGATGTCAAAATACTTAAATTTTCATGGAAACATTATATATTTTTTTAAATACTTAATTTTCCTTAAAAAAGCTTGGATGTGAAAAAAAACCTTAATTTTCATGAAAAAATATGTATTTAAAAAAATATTACATTTTCATGAAACAAGCTTGGATGTGAAAAAAACCTTAATTTTCATGAAAAAAGCTTGAATGTCAAAAAAACGTTGAATGTTAGCATGCTAACACAATTTTCAGATTTCATTGTATACCCGATTAACTTCAGTATTATTTTGAGCTTATTTAGCTTAAACCAGCGAGCATGAGTGTGGACGTCTTATTAATGCTATTATTAATAATAATAACATTAATAATAATAACACTGCCTGGGACAGTTTGAGGTACCTTGCTCCTGAAGGCCTTGCAGCCTGCAGCTCTGCAGAGACAGCTGGCAGCAGCTTTGCAGACTTTGTGGTTGGAGTCGACCTGCAGCGCAGCCAGAGTCTGCAGCGTGCATCTCAGGGGGAGGAGCTCCACGATGCTCCGCCCCCTCATCTTATTTAAAGCCCGCCTCCTTTTGGGGCTCCTCAGGGCTGACAGGATGTACTCTGAAACACATTAGTGGTCATAATGAATGAATAATAAATCACAAAGTCTGTTCTGGAGCTTTCAAGCCAATCACACAGTCTTCATCAGCAGAATAATCTTCCCCGGTTTCAAATTTCCATTTTATTGTGAGCACTTCCTGTAAAATGGGGGTTTAAAAGCTGAGTTTGAAAGTTGATTCTTGACGGACTAATGTTTAGGATTGGCATGATATCTATCTTTTACTTTTGTCATTCTCATTCTTTGGTCATTTTATTTTCCCAATCAATTTAAGCTGAACGTCACACATCCCCTGAGTTGATTGGAGGTTATTCAGATCAACTGTTGGCTCCTAACTAAGAATTGAGAGCAGCGCGGTGCATTTCATCCTCCTCCTGCTCCTTCCCTGACTTAGTACACACCTCATCTCAGCCAGAGACTTCTTTGCTTTTTCAACTTTTCTGACTGAGGGTGATTTTGAGCATTCTGAAACATAGCTAGAGGGAATAATCGAAAAACACGTTGATACTAGTCGAGCTGCATCAGGGCAGATTTTTAGAAATGTTCGTGCAAGAGTTTGTGCTTGCCTAATGTTAAATTAAATTAACTCCTGCAGGCTATTTTGGATCGAAAACCCCCTTCATAAGCATTTCCTGGTTATCAGAGAAGCATTTGTTTATTATTAAAGAGGCATTTTAGTCATTATTATGAAGGAGGCACTTCTAAAATGATTTTTTTATGTGGTTGGTAACTATATATATATATATATGTATACACACATATATACACATATATACACTCAAACAGAACAGGCTTGTTTTATTTAACATATGACAGCTGTGTAAATCCTTGCAGAGGCCAATGCAATAGAATAAATTACATCTAAAGTTAAACTATTTACACTGACTTCATTCTCGATCGCATTTTTCACATTCCTCAAACACAACATTTTTGTCTGTGCAGCACATCAACAGCTGTAAGATGTTTTTAATTGACAAGGACTTTTTTTTTTACATCTCATAAAAGCAAATAAAATCTTCTCTAATCTCTATGGCACTCTTTGTCTTACTTGGGATCTAAACTCCACCCGCCTGGTGTGCAAAGCGCGTTAAAACAAATGCCAAGATTAATTTCGGACTTTATTTGACCCAGATTGATGTTGCTGTTGTTGTTGTTGTGTTTGTTTTAGCAGTTTTATTTGTGTTTTTCCTGTGCAAACCAAATGCAGTGTAGCAGTTAAAGAAACAGCAGGCGTTAACATACTGTAGCCACATGAAGGAGAAGAGAGAGAGGAAGGAAGTGTTTTTGTTTGTGAATGATGAGTCATGTGGTTGTTGAAACGTTATTGATCCTTTTTAAGAGGAACGCACACACACGCACACACACAGATGCACGAACAGTTGGTTTGGTGTGTGTGACCCTTTTGGCAGTAATGTTGACAGATGGTCCAGATGCCTTCAACAAGCTGGAATTTCTGGAACGTTCTCAGATCCTAAAGCCCTCTAGATCTATAACTGCACAACACACACATGCACACACACTTTGGAGACACCTGTCATGTGTGACGCCAGCTGTGAAGTCATCAAAAAAACAAAGATGGATTTAAAATTGAATAAATATTGCATGTTTAGAGTGCCACGCTGGCTTGTGGTCATTAAAAAGGCCACGAAAACGTATTTTGCCAATCAGGATTCCACATGGACGCACTATTTTATGACAACTTTGGGAACATTTAGATATTTCTCTGTGCTTTCTAAAAGCTGGCTTGAAGTGAGCAGGGTCAGTTATAGTGTAGACTAATGTATGTAAACCTGCCAGCGTGGAACAGCGATAACATAACCTCCAAAACAAGCTACAACTGAACCTTGTGTGTGTGTGTGTATACTACCAGAAAAAATAGCCCCTATGATTTCAAAAAGTCCCCAAAACATTGACATTTTAAACAACTGTGATGTATACGTCTAGGGTTTTAAAAAGGACAGCTCTACCTTCTCTGGAGAGGCATGAGATGTGCTCTCCCAGCTCCTTGATGCTCCAGCGTTTCAGATATACTGACAGCTGGAAGAGCGAGACTCTCTCGGAGCTGCAGAGCGGCCGAGGGCTGGGCACCATCCGACAGGCCGTCTGGACCTGCTGCAGGAGCTGAGAAAACACTGCAGAGGAGGCAGAAAGGTAGATAATGTTTATATATAACTATACATAATGTGTACAAGGATAAATCGAGAGTCGATTGGTTCCTAGATGGTATTTGGACCAATGCGTTCTGCCTCTTTTACGTGCAATCAAAGCCTGTTCTCACGTGATTGGTCAACACTATAATTGTAAACCAGAATGCTTCCGGTACCAAAGGCCGTGTCTGACTAATAACCCTCAATTTTTTTGCAAAACTCTCACGGGAAGGTTAAGGTTAGGATAGGTCGTCGGGCAGAGAATCCTGCAAGAATTTTTGCGAATCACGGGATACTATTTAGACACAACCGATACCAAAATCTCGTCCCGTTGTCCACAGATTCATAAGCAGATGTGTGTTTGTAGAGATTGCATTATGGGAAATGTAGGGAACTATACAGCAGTAGCAGGCGAGATATGATGAAGAAGTACATACTCTAAAACTATACAAATGATCATGCAATGAGCATCAAGAAAGGTGGATTAAAGTGCATATGTACTGCAGTACCTTTTTCCGACTGGCCGGGCTGCTTGGCCTTCACCTTGTGGGTGTAGCGTTTCCTTAACGTCCTGGAGAAACTGTCGGAGAGGCAACAGAAAGGGGAGCTGCTGTCGTTCACACACTCCTCCCAGAACAGCAGCACATCCCTGCTCCTCTGGGCCTTAGGGAGGACTGAGGAGGAAGAGAGGAGGAAGAGACAATGCAGACAATGTCCTTCTCTACACAGTGGTTCTCAAAGTTGGGTCCATGAATAGTTTTCAGATTCATTCATTTAAATTATAATGATATAAAATCCTTTTTTTTTTTTTTAGTTAAACAAATAATATTTCAATGTTTTAATCTGAAATACTTCATAGATTACATTCTAATATAAAACTATGTAAAGTATTTAAAATAATCAGAATGCGTGTTGTA
This sequence comes from Bovichtus variegatus, assembly GCA_943593645.1. Lineage (NCBI taxonomy): Eukaryota > Metazoa > Chordata > Actinopteri > Perciformes > Bovichtidae > Bovichtus > Bovichtus variegatus. The sequence goes on from CALSCE010010723.1 coordinate 13,122,553, forward strand.
TTTATACGTATGCATTTAGAGTGATACACTTTCTCTTAATAAAGTGTTTAATAACTGTGTCAAACTCATTATTATCAAGCATTAAAAAGTATTTTTTTGAAGTATTTTGGAAACAAATATCTGATTTTTAAGTTGTTTTTTTTCTTGGATTTTTAAATGACTTTTTGGAGGCTTTGTCAGATAGCATTCAGAGTACATCCTTGATTTTTGTCATGCTTAATTTTCCTGCAGAAAATGGTAATTATGACTGACATCCATTGTATAATTGGCTAATTTCTAACGTGTGTGTGTGTGTGTGTGTTTTATATTGTGTTGAGGTACAAGGTGTTACTTGCAGCTAATTGAATTGATGTTGCCTTGTTTTATGTGTATTCTGTGTTGAGAAATCATTTCATGTCTAATATCTTTCTAATACATTTCTCTTGTGTGGTTCTTTCACGTAACTAAAACTATAGAAGTGTAAAAAATTAGGCTACGTCAAAAGATTCCAAGGGACTATTCTCTATCTTGGCTCCTTTCAGAACCTCTAAAAGATGAACAGATCCTCCACTTACTGTCTCCAGCAGAGATGCTGTCGTTCTTCTCCAGCAGCAGGCAGCTGATTCTGTCCAGGACTTCAGCTTGGAGAGCCATCTCCTCCAGCAGGTCCCTCCTGGATGGGCTGAAGTCGGTCGTTTTTATCATCTGAGGAAACATTATGTGAAGATTTTCACTTCTCAAAACTTCCAGGGACCAGAATCGAGTCGTGTTCGTGCCAATTTTCAATTTTCGTTGTTTTTAACAACACAGAGTTTGTGATATGAGTCGGCGATTGTGTCACAAATGTGTGTTACCGCACTGAGAAGATTTAAGTTTACATTAGCTTGTAATACATTGTTTTATAAGGTATAGTATGCAGCAATTAAAAAAAACAACTATATATGGACTCAGACAAAAAGATGATGTCGGTATCTGCAGGAGACGCTCTGCCTCGATTTCCTCTTCTTATTTTGCTGTGTTCGGGACTTTTCTGGGTTTCAACAAAGAGCCTTCGGGCCCGTTTGGGGGAGTGGAAATATGGGTTTTTAAATCGCGACTAAAACTGCTGCCTTGATTCGGACTCTGGTCGGGCCTGGACAGAAACTACGCAGGTTTGACGTTGGGTCTAATGTGGACATAAAAAAACATACTGTACCTGTAGCAGGATGCAACATATATTCAGGTGAGTCTCAAGAGCCTGGTCAAGACCCCAATTCCCAGAAGTCAAAGGTGTGATGACCAACTCTTCCTGAGAAGTTGATTGGCTGTTCTGGGAGAGGAGGCCGAGACTCCTCACAGCACTCTGCTGCAAAGAACTGAACCTGAGAGACCGAGACAAAACAAGAGACGTGAGTTTTTCCACATTTATTCGCCGTTGATTATCCTCTTTGGTCCGTTTTTTTTACATGTGAACTCACCCACTGTCTTTTAGTCTCAGGCTGCCCACACAGGAAGTGTCATCATCGGCGTTGAAGTCATGTGACAGGAAGTCAAAGCTGCCCAGGACTTCCTCCACAGCCAGAGTCTCCTCTGATGACGTGCTTCTCAGCAGGGAGAGGTCGTTCTGCGGGTGAACACATGCACACATTCATAAAGGTGACGATCCCTCCCAGCTGTGTGTATAATGTGTGTATATGTGTGTAGGCACACACCTTCAGTATGGTGGCCAGGTGCAGTATCTGGTGTTCCAGGGCTCTCAGCTCCTTCTCTGAGCAGCTCTGGTTCTGTAACGTCTTCTCCAGCTCTGCGATCAGGGCTCCCAGCCTGACGGCCTGGGCCCTGCGCTGGGCACCGCTCACCCCCGGCCTCCCCGGGTTCTGAGCAGCCGCCGTGGGCGAGGATAGGATTTGGGATTGGGGTTGAGAAGGGGTTGTGGGCGAGGCAGGGGCAGAATAGGAGACACACTCTGGGGAGTCCTGGAACAAACGTGGGGAAGAGTTTTAAAGTGAGTCCAGACTGTAGACATCTATGTGGGTCACCTAAATGCACAATATGAGGAAGATGTGCGATAACGATATAACGTGCGATTCATAAATCGATATTAACGTGTACTCAGTTCTGCATCTCTGCTTCTTTCAGTACTGCTCAAATACAATAAATGAGTTCTGCAGCTGACGATTCTTTTTATTGTCGATTGTTTTCTCGATTTAATCAATTAGTTGTAAAATGTCAGAAGAATTTCCCAAAGCCCAAGATGACATCTTTAAAATGTGTTTGTTTTTGGTCCACACCTCCAAAGATATTTATAGTTTTACTCTCATAGATGAATAAAGTAACATTCACATTTAAGAAGCTGGAATCAGAGAATTTAAACTATCGATTATCAAAACAGTTGACTATTAATTTCACAGTTGTCAACTAATCGATTTATTCTTTGCAGCTCTCCAATAAATTGCTTGTTGAATAAAAAGAAACCTTCTTTTATTTAACATATTTAACGTTGAACTGAACACAAAAGGACGATAGTTTGTGCAATATCCCAATCACGATGCGTATATTGTGCACGATGATTGTGAAGCCACACTAAACACACACGCAAATACTCATAAATGCATAGTTGCCCTCTTGTCTGTGACGCTTTAATGTGTCAGATAACTGTGTTGCTCACACATCGACATGGACCCGTGGTTAAAGGATCTGCAGCTCAATGTTTCATGTTTGTTTCACCTGAACACCTTCAGTGTCCTGTGGCGGCGCTGCACTGTGCGTCTCAGGGTCTGCTTCTCCGGCCGTGTTCTTTCTGAGGATGTCAGGAGTGCTGAACCTGTGTGACAGAAATAGCTTTAAACGTTTGCAGTATTTTTGTTTTTTTGTAGTATTATTAGATGCTTTAGATTACATGGTTTTGACAGGACAACGTTAGCTTTGTTTCTAGGCAGCGCGCGAAAATGAGGTCAAGTAAAAATAAATGAAACATTTGCTGGAAGTCATCCTCACCTCTGCAGAGCCTGCAGGGAACCTGTCTTACTCTCCCACTCCTCCTCTCCATCCTTCTCATCCTTCCTCTTCCTCTTCTCGCTCTCCCCTGCAGAGACCTCCTGCGCTTCTTCCTCCCCGACGGACAGCTGAGTCTGGCTTCCTCCCAGGCTGGTGCCCTGACTGTGGCTGGAGGGGTAACTGTGAGTCCGCCTGAGACTGTGGAGGAATTCAAATGTCGCACTAAACGTAAAATAACAAATTTGTTAGAACGTTTTTAACATAGATTTTTACGTTTTCAAATTGAATTTGAAGCGCTTTATTGGACCAACTCTCCACAAATGTTTCCATGGACTTAAGGATGAAGTAGACTCCACTTAGAAGGTGGAGGTCAAAGGTCAAGGTCACTACGCCCCCACATACCATTCTTGTGAACGTGATATCTCAGGAATGCACTGAGGGAACGTCTTCAGATTTGGGGCAAACGTCCACTTGGACTCGAGGATGAACTGATGAGAATTTGGGGGTCAAAGGTCAAGGTCACTGTGACCTTTTGTCTAATGTCTAATAGGATCAAATGATGACATTTTGCACAGACATTGACGTAAAAACTGAAACTTGAGGTGTAAAACCGCGAGGCGGGAATTGTAGTTTATTATTATACTGAGAAATCTCATTTAAATGACAAATGATTTAATTTTACGAACAAGTTTTATCTCTGTAGCCACTGCATACTGACTCATTGCGTTGTGCTGGAATGCTGCATACCTGTAGGGGCTTCGCGGGCTGTGGTCTGGCGTGACGGAGGTGTGCGAGGGGTCGGACAGGTAGCTGAGCAGAGACACGCCTCCTCTGTTGTGTCGACTTTTAGACACCAGAGACGGGAGGGAACCTTCTCGGTCCTGCAGCTCACGCATCATCGACTGCAGAGGACGGAGAAGAACCACATTAAATGGAAACATCACACTTTGAACTTTAAAGCCACTGTAGGCTGTAGCTGAGAAATAATGCTACAGAAGAAAATCCATTAGTTTGCATTAAAAAACAAGTATTTTGTCAAGTGTTTCTTTCCAGAAGGAAATCAGAAAACTCTTAATAGTTCCAGAAACTCACATTTCTTTTGTTTTTACAGTTTTGAAACATTTACATGCACTTATTGTAATGTTTTGTATTAATTGTCAATGTTTATACAGTCCTTTTGCACGACTGTTTTATATGGCCATGCCAGTAAATTCCTCTGAATATGAGGATAAGGGGACAGATAAGATGCACTGTGGGTTTCGTGAAGTGTGTGAAGGATAAAAGCCTGAATCTTTATGCATGGCACGATCCCCCCCCCCCACTGTAGGTAAGTGTTAGGCCTGTAGTGGCTGTGGCTAATGGCACAGACACAAAGACTGTACGTGTGTGAGCGTCTGTAGACTCACGATGAAGTATTTCTCTGTGAAGGAGGGCGTGCTCGGTGCCGTCCAGCTGTAAACGGAGCTCTTCCTGCTGGACACCGACTGCCTGCTGACGGACAGCGGCCTCATCTTCTCAGCGCTGTCGAACGGACTGCAGGTGCAAGAGAATACACACCAACGTGAGTGAACCCGACACACAAATATGTTGAATATTACAGGTGTCCAACACATTTCATCCATATGACCACAATAAATCAGCAACTTGAAAAGTCACGGCCTTTTCCTTTACCTCTGTGTGCAGACTGTACATGTGGAAAACCTGAAACTCGTGAAGCCTTTTCGTCACAGTCCTTGTTGATGCATCGATTTCGTGCTTTCATGAATCACATCAGTGTCATGTCAACGCGCCTGGAGCTCAATGCCTTTACTATTTGTTTTGTTTAGAGTCCTTTTCAGTGGGTGCAATGTTCTTATGGTGTCTGTAAATTGACATTTCGCTATGTTGGGAGCGTTCACTACCGTACACTCAATTGGGAGGTTGTCAGAGGAGGCATGCTCTTCATCAATAACTTCCTACTTTACATTCATCAGTTGCAGACTTTCCCACCTCAGGGCTTTGCAGTGCAGTCACACTTTTATTTTTGTCCACTGGCTTTATTTCCCTTTCTTCTTTCTAAAGTCAGCTTCTCCCCTCAGATTCAAACCAGCACATTTCCATCTCCTTGTGCTGCCCACAGCTGTATTTGTGTATCTGGTGATGTTGGTTATAAGAGTTTATATGCTGCAGAAACACTTAACTGTGACTCAGTTAGAGGCTCAACAGAAGTGTGTGTGTGTGTGTGTGTACGGCCACAACAGTCTTTTTGTTTTGTGAGTGTGTGAGTTTTGCAGCCTTGTGCGTGCTTGTGTGATTTTCCATCTCTCCGGAGAGAATCCATGAAACGTCCTCCACCTGGTTTCTCTAAGCCCTGAAATGTGATCTGTCACATCAGAGAGCGTGTGTGTGTGTGTGTGTGTGTGTGTGTGTGTGTGTGTGTGTGTGTGTGTG
>CALSCE010010723.1:13151662-13169871 GCA_943593645.1 Bovichtus variegatus
CACACACACACACACACATGCATGCACGCACATGCTCTCTCTCTCTCACACACACACACACACACACCACACGCACACAAGCACACACAAAGCAGCCAACCCAGATTAGTACGTGTATCACACCTTGTCAAGAAATGATGAGTCATCCAACAGCTGTTTCACTGACACACACACACATGCACGCACACACACACACACACACACACGCTCAGATTGTGGTGTTGGACTTTATATAAGCAACACATACCAGTTAAAAGATGCAGGATGTTAATCATGTCGACACAGAGTTCACCCTCCAACACTGGACCTTTGTCCCTGCTCAGGTTCACCCAAACACATAAGAAGTGGATGTAGTCACTGTGGTGGTGGGGGGGGGGGGGTCACATCAGCCTTTGCTTTGTGGACTACTGTTTGAAGCCTAAAGTTTGTATATACAGTCTATGGGTCAATTTCCTAGAGATCTCTGCAAGAAGTGAGCCAGCTGAATGTTAGAAAAACAGCTAAATCTCTTTTCCTTCATCCTGTTCTTGGGACAACATGGCCGACCAAACCTTTATTTAATGATCCCAAGGTTGTCTGACACAATCAACATCAATATATATATAATGACAATAAATGTGCGATCGAATGTATGACGTCACAGTTGTTCTCAACTACGTGTTTTTCAGTCTCTTTTATCAGACTTGACAAAGGTGTGAAATACTCATTTAAACTGTGCTGATAAAATCACTATTTTATTATCGCGTCCACCAACAGGAAGTGCTTCTTAACTTTCCTGCCACACAGCTCCCGACCCGCGCTGGGCAGCTTACGTTATCGCCTGCAGATGATCAGTTTTCCCTGAAAACACTACAGGTGTTTTAAGATTTACACGCTCTGGACACTGTTTTGCAAAAGTAATTTGTGAGAGAAACGCTGCTTCAGTGTGAATTAAGGGCTGACACAGACAGAAAAGATGCATTTTTTAATTGACCCAGTTCAGCTCCATTCAGTTAAACGCAACATGACATGTTCACGTCTTTCCAAAGCTCAAAAATGGTATAAAATGGAAAAAGCAGAAATAACGATATTATGTGAATAACAACCAAATGGTATTTAGAGTATAAACAGTATAAAACATCCATTAAAATGCACTTTTATTATGTTTCATGAGGCTTAACCCACCGTGTCATCCGCTCTTTCAAAAGCAGTTACACACTTCATTAAAGTGCAAAGGGTGCCTCCTATGTATTGTCTCAAAACACACACACACACTCACACACACACTCCCAAGCAGTCAATGTGTATCACAGTGACAATAAAACCATGAACACAATGCTAAACATCTGCACCGCACGCTTCATTAGACCACAAAGACAGACTCTATTAATCTCATCGTGGTCGTTCTCCTTCGACGTGTCGGCATCCTCGCCGCTAATGAAACCATTGTTGAGACGTCGTGAAACCAGTGAATGTGGAACGGATTTACACTTCACTCTGCACAAAGGCAACTCTGCCAGCTTGCTTATTGTCCCCCCCCCCACACACACACACACACACACACACACTTTCCTCAGTGACAAGTGTTAGCAGTTAATTCGACCACAATTGAACCGGTGACCTCCTACTGAGTCTGTCTAATGACCCCACATAGCGAGAACCCCCAACACACACACACACACACACACAGACACACACACACACACGCACACACTGCAAATTGACCTGGACAGAACTATGAACTCGGGGAACCTTGAACTGCAGCAGCACTCTAAGCTTAAAAAAAAAAAAAAAAAACTAAAAACGTAGATTGTGGGAGAGATAAAGAGAGAGACAGCATGGAACTGAAGAGGTGTAGAAGAGGAGAAGAAAGGGGAGAAAGAAGAAGGGGGGAGGAAGAGCACGAGTGAAGGGTGAGCGAGGCTTGTTGTGTTGATGTTTTATCTGGCAGCATGTCAGTTTGAGCTGCACTCACCGAGGGGGTTCATGAGAAACTGACGCTCATCTGGCTCTGAGAGCACAACCTCCATCCAACAGCGGGGGAAGGAGGAGCAGGAGGGCGAGGAAGAAGAGGGGAGAGGAAGACGAGAGGGAAGAAGAAAGAAGAGGAGAGGAAGGAGACACGTAAAAGATATGGAGAGACGAGAGTTCACGTGACAGAAACACAGATTCATGCAAAATGTTTTTAAACTTGTATTTTAGATAATGCAGGATGAAAAAACTTCACACAGAGGAAGGGAATCCCTGGCAGCAGCGCAGGGGGATGAAGAGGAACTTAAAGTAGTCTCCACTTCTGTGAAGTAATTACATACAAAGTCTCAAACTGAAACCGAAACAAAATACAATCTAAAAGTCAGTTTCTGCAGCTGAAGAGACGCTGCGGGGGAGAAATCCCATCACTGACCAGTGGCTGGTAAATGATTCTCCCATTCTCTGAAATCCCCGATTTCCTGCCTTAAACCGGATTTTTTGTACTTATTTGTCAAACAACAGAGACAAACTGGGAAATCTTGTGTGCATGAAGATGCGGTGACTGACGAGAGGAGGTGAAATATTATAAAAAGTCGAGAAAAGAGGAGAGAACGCAGCTTTGTCTGACAATAACACGAACATCTAAACCAGCTGGAATCTTGGTCCCTGCTGGATGAACTCTCTCTCCTCAGGTCGCACGTATTTTATTATATTTTACAGGTGTTACTGTGTTACTATTTATAAAACAGAAGTGTTTAAAACAGAGAGTTGCAGAGATGTGGTAACATGGAAGTTAAACCTGGAGAACCAGCATCCCTGCCCTGTGTGACTTTAATCCTCTGAGAAAACTTATGCTCACCTGTGTCTAAAAACTTTAAAAATGTAAAATTTAAAGTGCATTTTCCCCAAACTCAGCAGATTTTCTTTGCCCCCCGATGTCATGGCATCAAACTTAAAGATATAAGCAACTATCACAAGAAGAGAAAGCTTCTTTGAGCATGTGAGTTATTGAATGTAAATATAAAAAAAGCCTTTTTCAGCTCTTTTCTCAGGTCCTTTAATCAGACTTGTTGTTCAGTGGCACAACAAATAGGAGAAAAGTTGTAAATGTGATTTTAATAAACTTCTGAGCTGATGTATAAATGAACCAGAGGGACGCAGGTTCAAACCCCCACAACAGGGACCCCTTCCTCCCAAACACCTCGAACAAGACACCAAACCTTTACTTACATTCTTAAATAAAAAGCAGTAAACGCACATTATGGACCAGGATGATCCGTCAGGACGGTTAAAAGCGGATCAAACTCACCTCACTGCACGAAGAACCGGTTATTCCCAACTGTCACACCGAGTCCACCGGCAGCAAATGAGTCATATCCAACACTGCTGGGGAGCTCCTCCGCTGGTGTGTGTGTGTGTGTGTGTGTGTGTGTGTGTCAGTGGGTTTGGCAGCAGCCTGCTCGGTGCTGATAGCGCTCAGTCTTGCAGCTCGAGAGGGTTTCAGCACGACGTCAGAGAGACTGGAAACACAACGTTGACTTGAGCTCTCCTCCTCCCCCCCCCCCCTCTCTCTCCTCCTCTCTCTGTCTCTCTCTCTCCTCCTCCTCTCTTTCCTCCTCTCTCTCTCTCTCCTCTCTCTCCTCCTCTCTCTTTCTCTCTCACACTCTTTATTTCCCAGCTCTTGTCTCTCCTCTCCTCTCCTCTCCTCCCCTCCTCTCCTCTCCTCCACTCCTCTCCCTTCGTTTTGTTTCTCTCCTCCTCTTTCAGCACTTACCACGCTGACAATCTGCTCTTTTCTTTTTAGTCAACTTCAATTAATGCACCTCCCTCTTCCCTGTTCCTGCCACCGTTCTTGTTTTCTCCCTTGGTTGTTTACCTCCTAACACTCTTTCTTTCTCCCCCAGGTTCTTCTCTCTCTCTCTCTCTCTCTCTCTCTCTCCCTCTTACACTCTTTCAGCGCTTGTCATTCTCAATTCCTTATCTGTATCTCTAACTCTTTCTCCTCCTGCCTCTCCGCCTTCACCCTCAACTCCTCCTTTCTTTCTTCCCACTCCTCTTTTCTTTCTCCAATCCTCCAGATGCTTCATTGCTTCTCTCTTGTCATCTCTTGTCATTTTCCTTTTTTCCTTCCATGTGACTTTTTCTTACTCTTCTCACTCTCATTCTCTGCAAAAAAAAAAAATCTTTCCCCCCTTTCCTGCTTTCTTTCTGCTCTCTCTTGGGGATACTCTCTGTTTCTCTCCCCCGTCCTCTGTTTCCCAACAAACCAATCCTCTTAAACTCCTCTTTCATCTTATCTTTCTATTCTTTCCCTTCCCTTTGCCTCCTTTCTCTACATGTCTCTTTTTCTGCCTTTCAGCGTAAAAGAAAAAAGCTTCCAGAGTCCCTCTCTCCTTCTCTCCCTCTCTCCTTCTCTCCCTCTCTCCTGTTTCTGTCCCTTCCCCCCGCGCCGCTCCGCTCGCCGAGTATCATGTTTGGCTTTAAACTGAAGAGCTTGGCTGCAGCACAGACCGCATGCATCACTCGCCCCGCTGCTGCTTTGTGTCCCGATCGATGGAAGAACACCATTGCATGCTGAAAGTCGACTCTTCGCATCGTCCATATGTTTGGAGACGTTGTAAACAGGAGAAGCTGTAAACTCTTCAATCAAGAGAATATAAGAAAGGGAAGGGAGCAAAAAACAGCAGAGAATTAAAGCGTTTATATGTGTAAATATATGTAGTTTGATGGTCAATAGTACAGTAAATAAAGAGACAACATACCGATATGTTGCTGATTATTAACTTGGTTCTACTGCTTAGTATTAGAAAGTGAATCTAAGCCTTCGTACACGGATGTTTCTGCTGTGTTTTCACAGTTTACACATGAGAACAAAGCTTTAAAGTATCATTTCACCTTCATCACGCTAGTTAAATATCTCTTGTATAATACGGTATCTATGTAGCGTGTAAATAGCTTTTATTTGCTCAGGTTTTTAGATGTCCGTCTCTGAAAATCCTGCAATGACCTCGCAACAATTTAGAAAATAATTTCACTGAAGATAGTTTTTAAATTGCACGAACAAAAAGAAGAAAGTTAATCAAAAGCATTTTCTACAAACATGATCCAACACGAGCTGTCAGTTACCGCTTTACTGCAAATCTCTGGAGGAAAACTAAAACGTAGAGATTATAGAATAAAACCACAAAGAAGTAAACGTGCTCCCCTTCCCTGCAACAAATCAACCCGTTTGTGAATGTTTCCAAATGAAGGCGTCCTCTTTACTGCCGCAGTCCGTGTTTGTTGTGATGTGAGTGTTTTTCTGTCATTAAAAGAGCTTTCTCATGAACTTGCAATGACCTCAAAGTTGTCATGTTCTGTGAAATTCTCACTGTGATGTGGGGACGTTGACCTCAGCTGTGAGGTCCTATAATGAGCTGAAGTTCTGTTTTATGTCATTTTCTTCGGTTTGGTTGTTTGATGTTTCTTTTTGTAATTAGCAGGATATTTTAAAATCTGAACAAACTTCAATGGGGTCTGGTGCAAAGTTATAGGACCAAGGATGTTGTGATGTGGAGCCAGGAATTTATTTAGAGCATTTCTTGTCATTTTATCCAACCAAAGTTTTTTGGGGTTTTCTCACTATTGTCTAAAATATAATTTTATGCAGTATTTAGAGGCCCAAACCAAGAAGACCCAGATCAAAACTAAACAAAAATATAACTTGACCATGAAGTATATCCAGTATATGTGAATGTGTTTTGAACATTTTATGTTATTACTATAACAGATTTAGAGTATTATCCAGCCTTTATTGAGATATTTGCTCCGAGAGTTTTTGCCGGTGTCATTTGTGTCGAGGTATTTAGTGCGACAAAAAATACTTAAAAAAAAAAAGTAGATTCTGATTTATTACTAACTTAACTTATTATTGTGATTTTTGGTTTTAACACCAGGTTTTAATAAACTTCCATGTTAATGTTTCCCAGCTGCCTGTGTTTGATATGTGAAAGGATCTGCTGAGCTCGAAACACACACCTACAAACACACCCACACAAGGTTTTCAAATACACAAATATTTCTGTCATAGTTTAGAGATCTCTTACACACATATACAAATGCACACACACACACGCACATATTTACAAACGCACATACACACTCAGTTGGCTACAAACACAGAAATATACACAGATATTTACATCAGCTGGCACATTCATTTCATAAGTACACACACACACACACACACACACACACACACAAGCACATGGCAGGCAGAGATAAGGAGAAAGACGAGTGCATCCTGTGTATCTGGAGGCCTCTGTTCCTCCACTCCCTCCTCACACACTCACACTTTAACAGCTGACTGTGCATTTGTCTGTGTGCGTGTGTGTGTGCGTGTGTGTCTGTGTGTGTGTGTGTGTGTGTGCACTGTCCTACTTCTATCTTTCTGAGGACCAATTTGAGTTTATCCGTCCTCGCTTGTTTAAATAAAGGCCGTTTTGAGGGTTTATACTTGGTTTTAGTGGAGTTTCCGGTGCTTCTTCATGACATTCAGCCATGTTGATGCCTAATCATGAAGTCAATAAATCCCCACTTGTCTAGAAGTGACATGTCCTAATTTTCCACAAAAACTTTGAACTAAAGCCCAAATTTTACATGATATTTCAAAACTGAAACCTAAAAAAGCCACGTCATCCTCTAAATAACGTGCAGTAAAACGATTAGATGGACACAGATGAGGAGTAAACCGCTCGTCTCTCCACTTCTCAGCCTCCTTCACAGCAACGAGGAGGGAAAATGGCAACTTGTTCTTTGAGTTGTGACTTTTCTTCCCTGTGTATTTATGCTGTTTGACAGTTTGAGCTGAACTGAGATGAACTGAGCAGAGTCCTCTGCGACTGTAGCACGATGCCCTCTGCTGTTAACATGCTGCTACTAAGTGAGGCATGTCCTCAACCTTTCACACACAACCTTTTCCATCTCAGGGACCTCAGTTTGAACATCTGGAGCACAAAATACCTGTCTATACTGACATCATTACAGGTTATCAAAGGTTCTTGAGCAGCTTTTCTTTCTGCACCAGATTCCATCATACCAAGCCAGATCTCCAGCGTCACTGTGAACTGATGGAAATGTCCTAATCGCACATTGCACCGCAGTGTGTGCAGAGCAACAAGAAGAAACTGTGGACGTTGTTTTTATTTGGACGGCTTTTTGAGTTATTTTTTTAAACATCATTTTGGTGCTTTGAGAAGCTCAAACCAGGATTTCACAGAGAAAGCAGTTGTTCCTTAATCTCATTTTGCTGCTCCTGTTGCAAATATGTTACAGTGTCCTCACGCAGCCGTGCCAGGGCGAGGTGCCCAACACTCGGCGGATCAGCATCCGTTACCACGGCAACAGCCATGGATCAGACTGTGGAGCCAACATGGCTGCCAAAGGGGAACTGCAGCAGCCAAGCTGTGTCTGTCTGTGTGAGCGACTAGCACGGCATCCTGGCACAGGCCTTTGGGGGAAACTCTGCGAATAAAAATCACTTTAGCGTGATCTCTATGTGCATTTGGTGATCTGACCCAAAAATAGCCGGGTTCATTCTTGTTGACATTATTTTACATGCATACCTGGCACAAGGGGGCATAAACAGTGGCGTGTCCAGAAACCCGCATGGTAAAATTAGATCTGCGCTCAGGTGGTCTTTGGCGGTCGAAGCACTGACATTGGGTATTTTTAGACACACACTAATAATTCAGGGAAGAGCACTCATGCAAAATTGAACATCTATCGTCACCTTTTCGATGATAATCATTGAGCAGAACACATCTGTGCACATCAAGCGGGTCTTATACGGACTATATATCTATTACAGAAATAATTAATGCTAAATGAAAAATGTGCCTTAAGCTAACTGTGCAGCCTCAGGTTTAAGTCAGGGTTGAGACCGAACATAACGTAGTACATACACTACATGCTTGGAGCTCCAGCAGCTAACTAAAAATACATGCTCCGTATGATGAGTGCACACATTTTTGGCACGTGAATGTGAACGTGAGAGCTCATTATTGCAGAGTTAGCATGTTAGCAACCCAGCATTGTCTTTAAGTATATTGAGAAGAGAATTCCTCGCACATATCAATATATCTTGGTCAATATGTAATTGTATACAGACGTCTTACATTACATTACAATTATTCAGCTGAAGTTTTTATCCAAAGCTATAAAAGGTGACACCTTGTGGAAACAACCTCAACAACTCCAAGTGTCATGAGCTCAGCCTCAATAAATATGTTGATCTACTTTCATATTTAAGTTGTTGGTCATTGGTTCTTTTCATATATATATATATATATATATATTTATTCACCTGTCGATTCCCTTCCTTCATTTGTGTTGTTGTTCTTTGTCTCCTTGTTGCTGTTATGTTTGAGTCTATGATTTACTAACTTTAAAGCCTTTCATTACTCCATGTGTCCAAATCATTATCTTTTAATGAACTGCTTCAACACCGTCATTTACTTTACATTGGAAGTAAATCCTGCAGCAGGGCAGAGCAGAGAAACACAAGACGTTGATGTTTTTCAAAGGTAAAAAGAAAGAGAGACTAAAGGGGTGGAGGTTCAGCACCGTAGGACAGATGATCAGTAAATGATGTGTGTGCTGGATGCACGATGCTCAGCAGCCATGTGCGGAGGGAGGCAATGAGTTCACAAGCCTTGCACCGCACAAAGACACTGCCTCATATTGTCGTTTGGAGTAAGACGGAAATACAAAAGGAAATCAACGCTTCACATCTGGTCAAGGAAAACTTCAGAAACACATGATCTGAGGGTTTTTTTTTGTTTTTTTGTTTTTTGGGGCGGGTAGGAAAAAAATCTGTTCCTCCTTCCAGCTCAGTCTGGGCTCGGGGCCAAGCGAGGGGAGGAAGGAAGGGGGACGAAGAGGTGGAGGAGAGATGGAGAGGAGAGGGAGGAAGGAAAAGCGGGTGAACGCAGGCAGGATCTGTGGGGATTGCAGGGGTGCATGGAACAGATGCAGAATAATTTAACTCTTCCTCGGCCAAAAACGTCGCCCCGCTCAGCCAGCTCTGCATTCAGCTCCCCTGATTAGAAACACAGTTCAGGGCTTCGCTCCGAACAAAGAGAAACAACTGCTTTCATCTCATGAATGTGTCCTTTCATTTTACATAACGGCTAGTAGTTCGGGGGGCTTGATTGGCAAAATGCGAAACTCTGCAGGTTAAATCCTCTGCTGTATATAGATGGATGAACTTTAACACTGTGTGCAATATGATCATGAGGCCTTGTGTGAAAGACCAATAGCCACTGAGACTGAGATGTTCTGACAGCAAGGTCGCTTATTATAACGACAAACTCTTTTTATATCAATGTAAATACGTCACTTTCTTACAGTATATGGTTTAAATATATTCAACTCCAAACTGAATCTGTACACTTCTGATTGTGTGCCCTTCACACCAACTTGCAGTGTAGAACTGCAGTCTGGCAAGTCGTATTTTAACAATTTTAATACGTGTGTTCGGCTCTAAACCTTTAATAAACAATGGGCTGCAGAGGTTGTTTCAGTGTGAGTGAAGGACGCTTGCAGGATGTGCAGCTTCTTTTGCTATTACCAAATACAACAGGAAAATCATGAAGACAGCAACGCAGCGTTTGCTATTCACGTCCACATTCAGGTGTAACAGAAATCCTAGTTTTTACATGCGTGACGCAGCTCTGCTCTCATCACTCCACCCCCAGAAGAGACTCCATTTAAAACTGTAGGATAGACAGAGTCAGGTAAACATCCATGGCTGCCGCACTAATTATGTATGCATGGGTGCTTGTCTGCCTGAAACATTTGCTGCACTGTGACTGCACCTCGCAGCGTATAGCTCTGAGATTTAAAACGGACTTATCCTTCATTTTTAAGGTGGTAGACAACCTCTTAACTTGGATGAATTGAGATTTCTACTTTTACAAAAGTCCGTTCTGTAGCAATAAGGCTGCTAGTTGCGGATGCGGCACTAATATCTGTGCCTTTAACCTTGACTTGTAAGAGTCTCCGGGATCAGCTGTGGTTAGAAGCCAGACTTTCATTTAACAGCAGCTTTTTATTTACTCAATTCTGTGAGATGCACACAACATGGTGACTCAGTTTTCCAACCGAGACAGTCGAACAATATCATTTCACAAATGGAAATCATCAAATCCTTTCTTTAAATGGTTTTGAGTTCAGTTACGTTCTTTGTTGTGTGTTTGGCGTTTATGTGTGTGCAAGAGGAAGTTGCTGACAGCGACTGTCAATCATCTGATGGAGGAGATTAGTTTGAACATCGATGTCTGCTGAAGCTGCGCTCTGTCGTGTTTATTTTGGTGCTGTATTTATTTATTTATACTGGGACACATAATAAGCACCAGCTACAGTATGTCGCGCCAGTTATTCCCGCTTGGATTCATACAAAATACTACAAAATGTTGGATATTGCAATTTAAATATGATAAAGACAAAAAACAATGACATTGTTATTTTGCAAGAATCCAAAAAAAAAATACCATTTAAGGGGAGCGCTGTTCTACAATGATGACAAATATGTCCTGATATTAGTGATTGCATACTTTCCTTGAGTTTATTAAACTGCATAACAAAATACAGCGCTACAGTTTTACACCTGACTGTAAACGGCAGAAAAACGAGAAGCAGAGTTTCATCTTTCCAGATGCAGAACACAGGAAGTTCTGAATTTCACTGATAAATATGTGGTAATTATAAGTCTAACCAAATATACTTTGGTAGTTAGGGTGAGTGAAACCTCCGTGGGTGGATGCAAGAAGAAAGAAACCCGGATGAGACTGAAGAATTAAAGACAGAAAAATAAGAGTACGTCAACCATGCTAAGCTAATTAGCCTATCAGGCTAATGTTAGCCATTAGCTGTCAACATGTGTCGCTTGCAGAAGAATTAAATGTGAATATGCCGTTTACAGAAGGCCAGATAATTAACTTCTTGTGACAAGATCACCTTGTTATTAACTCGTTAATTTTGTCTTTACGATTTTGTCATTATAATTTTATCATTATCAGAAAATAACCTTTTTTGACCCAAGATAATGAGGTAATTAACCAGTGATCTAGAAATAATAAGACAAATATTGTATAATATTGCAGACATGGCCTGTGTTCTCCACTGCTGTAGTAGCTGACTATGAAATTACATCATTTTGGATGATAAAAAAGTACCTAATTTCATTAAAACACCTGAGCACTGTGCTCTTTCTGATAATAATAATAATAATAATAATAAACATGAAACTGAGAACGATTGATAAAATACTTTTTAAATGAAAGTTTTCTCAACAGTTCAGAAATAAATGTTTATGCATTTTAAGCCAAACGTATTGGTAAATATCTTGCATCTTTGTTTAGTTGTTTTTAATTCTGAGAGCACTTTTAAACTTTTTATATATGCCATATAAACCACCATTGAGCCCCCGACCAAGACACTTTACCCCGAGTTGCTCCAGGGGACTGTCCCTGTAGTGAGTTCACTGTAAGTCGCTCTGGAAAAGTCTTATATTTAAAGCCACCCTCCGCAGGGGGTCAAAGGCAGTCCCATTGCAATGCTGTAACCCTTATTGCACAATATAATACGATAAATCTTTAAAAAAAAAACAAGGCAAAAAATATCCTCATGAAAAAAAACCAAAAAAAAAAAACCTTGCAAGCCAGGCCATGTTGCGATGATGAAACCGCTCCGGGGGATGTATTTCACATTTCAACTCCACCAACTGGTTCTCCCAGTATTCACCACAACTCACAACGTATGTGTGTTTAATGTGCGGCAAAACCGTGTGAATCAATTTTACGAGGCTGCATTTTATGAAGCTAAGTGTTTGCTTGGTGGCGGATGATGATGTATGTCTAATTTAGCAGCGGACATTAATGATGCAGACACTGCTTCAGTTCACGTTCTGCGAGGTGGAGCATGTTCACTGGAGTTTGCAGTGCACCCACTGGTTACTAAAAAGGAATATGACGCCTAGTTATCTGCACAAAAGGACTTTAATGTTGAACTTGTGTTCCACTAAGTTCAGTGCTTTCATCTTGGGGGCTTAAATTTGCAGCTTGAAATATTCAATCCTGAGAAACTCGCTCGGGATCATCGTGTCCGTTTGTCTGTCGGGCTTTAAACCACGATGATGTCACTCTTAATATGGACTTTAAGACAGCTCGGGACGTGTTATTGAAGACGTTCAGTGTATCTGATGTCACATTGCCGTTAAAGAACAAAGCTGCTTTTGTAGTCTGTGGATTCTTTACATTTATGTATCTATTTATAATGTGAAGGATACACATTTCACATGTTGGATGTAAGACTGTAGATGCAAATGAAGGTTGAACGATGTATTAATGAAATACTAAACTTTATTTATGGAGCACTTATTAAAAGTGCTCCACAGAGAGAACATCGCACGTGGTCTTCATCAGCGGATGGAGTCTGCTCAGCTGTGATGGAGATGATATGTGAGCTCTGACATGAAAAGTTCCTGAAAGTTTGAAACTTGATCTTTTGAACTTTAGTTTTAAAGGTTTATCTGAAGTCCCTCTCTCCTCAAAAACTAGTTTGGTTTATGTAACTTCATTTAGATGTTTGAGCTTCGCTGTGCAGAACGATGCAGTACATGGAGCAGAGTTTGTTTCCACTTTCATCCGCTGAGGGAGCAAAGCCTCAAAGAGTTTAACACATGCACGAGCATGATCTTATTCGGGACGTCACAACTAGTTTGGAAGTTATTCATAATCCAGCATGCAACTAACCCAGGAGCGATATGGAAACCCTGATGCCTGCAGTGCATAAACACTGAGATGGGACTTTGCAGGTAACTTTTAAAATGAACAATATGTGCAGATTAAAATAATCTGGAGGTCTGTGGAAATGTATGCACTAATTATTATTTAAAGGGTATTTGTAAATCTCTTAAAAACATGAGGAGAGCATCTCTAGTTTCTACTTTTAAACATTTGTATTCACACTAGGGGCGACGTGGTATCGCGGTATTGATGATAACCATGATATTTAAAAAATTAAATATTGATATCATGTGAATAATACACATATGATAAAAAAAATTAAATTTTGTGCAGTTAGTTTGTAATTAATTTGCCAAGAAAGAGAAAAAACGCACAGTTACCAAAGTTAAAGATGAATTGGACTGATAGCATTACTTTATTTTCTATAGATATTGTGAATTCTTTAGGCCATGATCATTGTGTAGTGAGTATATTATATCGTGACAGATAGTTTACAGTAGCATCATCTGCAAGAACTTACAATATGACACACGAGTGCCATCAGGTTGCTGCTATAGCCATATTACTTTTATTCTGGCACAAAGAAAATAGTTATTTTTGCATTATTACAGTGACTTTGAATAGTTTTAAGACTATGGGGACTGGCAGGTCAAGGAAGAAAAGCCCACAGACTTCAGGGGAAGTTTCCAGAGGAGACAGAAAAGAACAACTCCTCGTCAGAATAATAGCCCATAATAAAAAACGCACATTGCATCCACATTAAATAAACACAGCAGCTCTCACATGGTAAGCCCACCAAACAAACGGAACATCCGGGAAACGAAACCTGATCTGCAAAAGACGTGGAATGTCTTATTTCTTTTCTTCCGCCCTTCAGACCCGGTAATGATGGAGGAGTAAAAAGCGACATGATTGGTGGATGCAGCCGGCAGAGGAGAAATGTAAACCCCTTCGTTATGTTGCATCGGGGGGGTTGAAAACTGAACGCTCCCCTCTTGTTTTTTTTTTTTTTTTGTTTCCCCCCCCACACACACACACACACACACTTTCCTTCAATGACAGCAGGAGCCAGCCAGCCAGCCAGCCGGGCGGTGCGGAGGGAAGCTTCCCCCGGAACGAGAAGGATTTCCATGCAAGTCTGCGGTAAGGACAAACAACAGCACAACACCACCACCTAGAATAAACAACAGGGCAATGCGCGCGAGGGCTCACATCAATGCGAATCACCAGGAAGGGAAGAGGAGGGAGAAAGAAAGAAAAAAAAAAAAAAAAAGCACACAATACACAATGGTGTTGCCTGGGGCTGCCGCGATAGCTCTCAGACAAACCGGGGAGAGACTTGCTTCGGGTTTGCTTGCTTGACAGCTGCAGGGCCAATGGAAATATGCATGGAGCCAGCTGCGCTAGGCTGCAGCCAATGGAAAAATCTGAAATGCTGAGCTGCTACTGGGTCCAAATGGTAAGGTTAGGCTGGCTGCAGCGGCCACAACGCTGCTGCTGCTGCTGCTGCTGCTTAACTTCCAGCAAAGCAAAAAAAAAAAAGAAAAAAAAAAAAAAGAAAAAAGCAGAAAAAAAAAAAAAAAAAAAAAAAAAAAAGAAGCTGTTTCTGTTTTGGCTGCTGCAGTGGCCATTTTAGGTAAGAAGCGCCCTTTAACTTTAGGATGCGGCTTGTCTTTGTGGAGACGTGTGTAGGTAAAAGTGTGCGTGCGCGCGCGTGTGTGTGTGTGTGTGTGTGTGTGGAGAGGGAGGGGGGGTGTCTAGACTGGACTGTGGTGGCAAAACAGTGCAGGACTCCGGCATCCAGACTGAATAAACTCCGCGGAGCTGGTAGCTTTATGGATTAAATAGATATTGCACAGAGTTGCACTCCTCCTCCTCTTTTCATCCCTCCTCCTCTTTCCTCTCCCCTCCCTCCTTCCTTACCTCCCCTCCCCTTCACCTCCCCATCTCTCTCTCTCTCTCTCTCTCTCTCTCTCTCTCTCTCTCCCTCTCTCTCCCCTCCCTCCCCTGCCTGCTAATTTTTTATGCATTTTTCTAAACTGTCATGGCGATTTTGTGTCCTTGGAAATAAAAAGCGCCAGTGTTTTTTTCGGGCTAACAGGGGTGATGTCTCGCCGGTGAGAGCGTGTGTCCGGTGTCCGGAGCAGGTGAGCGGTCCGCCGGGGAGGGTTTTTCGGTGGAGAGATGTCGCCGAGAAGGAGTTTTAGAGGCTGTCCACACGTGTAAAGGAGACGGCTGTTATAATGTATTTACAACAGCGATGCAGTGACATTACAGAGCTAGCGGAGAGAGCTAGCTCGGTAGCAACGGAGTGCTAACGTGAAATAGGACACTGTGTCTCCGTTTCTCTGTCCGTCGTGTGTTTTTGTGCTTTTCATCCCGCTTTTCGCTCACCGGGGAACTTCTTTATTTTCCTCCCAGCTAGCTCGTTCCCAACTTGTGGCAATTCATTGGCTGGCAGCATTCAAGCTAGCGGTGTGTTAGCCCCTGCGTCTGCTAGCATTGATTATATAGCCCAAACCTCAAAAAGAGGTGTAAGCTAGGTTGTTAGCCACTTAGCCTCTTGTAACATGTGTAGCTGCTGCAGCCAGGTGTGTGTGTGCGGGCGCATACAATGAGTCATTGCAACTACGTTTGAGTGTTGAAAGTGGTTGGTGCAAGTTGTGCACATACATTGAGCCCTGGAGGTGTTTGTCCGGCTGTGCCACACGCTTTTACCTGGCCAGGTGTGACAGTAGGAAGGGGGGGTAACAGACAAAAGGGTGTGCCGAAAACCAACCCCAGTCCCTGGGGTCTGGTTTCATGGACAACTGCATGAATTGTGAATATGAAGAATAAGTTTTCCTCAGTATATTCAGACTTTTTTTTTTTTGTACATATACTTTAACTTACTGTTTTAAAACTCTTCACACTTCCTTTGTGTATATATTTCTGTGTATCATTATGGATATACATGTTATTCATCTGCAATTACTGTCTTATTTATATGACTTTGTCATTTATTTATTTTTTTTATCCCTTATTCTAACTTATTACTATTTTATGTTCAAAGTCTCACTTTGTTTTTTACTTGCATGATCATCTTTTTTTCATACATATTTAATTAGCATTGTTGGAGGGAGACTTGAGGTTTTCTGCTTCTCTGTAATTGTTGTTCATATGATGAATAAAGAACTTAAACTTTAGGGAGAAAACTTCGGCTACAGGATGTTTCTTCTGTACCTGTCTCGACGATGTTAGGCCGGAGACTTAATTTATCCTCAAATCCTCTGTATTCGGCACAGCAATCTCAATCGTAGATGAGAAACTACTTGATTTATTTCCACCTGGAAGCTTTTGATTTGTAATGAGCTTGAGAAGTTGCTGGTTTCTACTCTCCTCAGACACTGTTGCAGTGTTTCATCACCAGGCGGCACGGTGACCCAGCAGTAAAAGCACCTCACAGGGGGACGAGGCTCGCGGCCTTGCTTTGGTCTTCTTGTGTTGTCGCATGTGGACCTTCGGTGGAAATAAGACATGCAGCAGAGTTATCTGAGGACGCTCATCTGAATGTGTCTGAGCGCCTGCTTGTTCACTCTTTGTGCCACTTTTTACCGCCTGCTTGCAAAACTGCTGCTGCACTTTGACTCCATCATCAGAGGAAGTTGCTCGGGCGAGGAATAAAAAAACAACAACAGCAGCAACAGCAACAACAACAACTTTTGCTCTCTTCTCAGTTGTTGAGACAGCTGAAGCAGGGAGGGGACGGGAGGGGACAGTATACATATTTGTATACGTCACAGCACACTAAGATAGTTTTATTTTATCGAATTTCTCAAAAAAGTAAAGGAAGCCTTCAGTATTATGTTCATACAGATGCAGGATAAATGCATGATGGCAGGTGTTTTCAGCTGAGAGTGAAAATACCAGCTTTTGTTTTGGCTTTTGTGCACCTTTTACTCTGCTGATAATTTATTTTTGTAATAATACATGTTTCACTAGTAATACTTGGACATTTTTGTTTGTGTTTGACCATTAATATGTGTGTTGCTGTGCATTTCTAAAAGGCTTTTTGTGATAATTATAGGTTGCAGATGACCCCTTTCTGTCATTCTACAAACACTTAATGTTTTAACTTGAGGCGACAGTGTGACATCTTTAAAGGGGAAGCTCTCAATTATCCACCTGTTGTTGTCGTCGTTGTTGTTGTTGTTGTAGAGAAATGCAAGCGTGAGCATGTTCTGCCCAAACACATGGTTTTGGATATTTGAATAGAAGGAAAATGTATTTATCTCCTTCAGCGATTGCAAACACTTGGAATCAGTGTAGTGTTTAATAATAAATCAGGACAAATGAGCAATGACGTATACTCTCCCTGGCCACTTTATTATTACTAATATACAATTAAATGCAAAAATAGCACAGATCTGCCATAAATTCTACATTTAGGAAGGTTGTAAGATTCAGTTTTTGTTAACTGTCTTAGAAGTTTTAATTGTACGACTGTATGTGTTTATTGTTAGGCTGGTGGTGTAATGCTCTCCCCTCTCCTGTTTGTAAATGTTTTTTAAACATTCGAAACATCTCCCAATATTATGCAGTCCAGTTCAAAACCACTGCAAACTACGGCTGCACAATGTGAGCGGAAAAAATGCGTTATGCGAAAAAAAGCTGTTCAACAATAGCGATAATGTTGTTCCTGTTCTGACTTCCTGCTGCTTTCAGTATACTGCTTGTATTAAACATTCGCCTGAACACAAAAAGGAAAGATAGTTACATTTTAAAGTACAGTTTACTCCTGATACTCTCTTTCAACTAACTAAAAAAGTATTTTGAGTTTGACAAGGTTAAATTAATACATCTATCTGACCGTGTCAATCATAGTGTCTATTTTCTTTGTAATGGTAGAATTCATCTCTGCGTTGTTGGTTTGGTTTGCATTAGATTTTACTGGTGTACCTAATAAAGTGGTCATCGAGTGTGAATCTTCACCAAACGTTACAGGTACATCTCAGTAAGGAGAAACTACTGGTTGAAACTATTCGCGTGGTATTGTATTACTGCAGTAAAATTAAAATGTTTCAGTATCAATATGACAACAGAAGTTATAGGATATCAATATAAAGAGCTTGGCAGTCATTTTTGGCAACATTTACATTGCAATGTATGTGGGAGCAATAGGCATGTTGTGAATTGAATAAAATAGTGACACCATATAGATAATTATAGGCTACCGCTTTATAAAAAACAATTCATGAGTAATCACAACAGCAAACTTCATCTGTCTAGTAAATAATTTAATACAAATGAATATTAATTACATTTTGTATGCAGGTTTTGTACGCACGCTCTTGCCTGCACAGTGAACGTCTAATCACAATCATTCTTAGAGCAGACTTGGCTGTATGCAGACTTGGCTATATATATATATTTATATTTATATATTTTTATATATTTATATTTATATATATATATATATATATATATATATTT
>CALSCE010010723.1:13170271-13185197 GCA_943593645.1 Bovichtus variegatus
TATTATTATTATTATTATTATTATTATTATTATTATTATTATTATTAGTGATGCGATCGTGCAGCTGGCTGATTGTATTTAGAGCCCGCCGTATGTTGGACCCTGTCTGTGTCACTTCGGCAGAGTGAAACTATTATTATTTAATAATAGCCACCAAATTAAACTGTATGCAGTTAATTTACAGGTTCCATAAACCTTATGAAATGAATTGGGAATATGAATATAATTTTTTTTCTCTGCAAAATAAGAATGTGACCTATTTTGACCGCCTCCAAAAATCAAAATTAAGATCCGAAATCGATAAGCTCGACCGGAATCGTTGTGTTTTGTCACGTTTTCTACCAAAACAACGAGAGAGGAGAAACCTGTCTACATCTTTTCATCGTCAATTCGCCGCTTCTGTAGGTGGAGATGTGTTCAAACCGACTGGGTGAATCTCAGTTTAGTGTCTCAATTAGTGTCAATCAGTGTCTGAATGAAAGTGTTTTTAGTCCATGCGAAAACTTTGTGTTTTAGTCTGAGAAGCTGCACGTTTGAGTGTAGCGCGGGTACGACACTTAACATTATGGTAATATAGTGAAATCCGTTCTTGGTAAAGCTCTCCCAAAATGCTACACATGGAGCTCTTTTATACAATAGTGGAGGTTTGATCTTGACTGAATTGAGTCTTGTTGTCTCTTTGTTTAAGCTTCATTATGTTGGACGTATTATTAAGTAAGTGTACAGACCAAACCCGAACCCAGCAAATGAAAGACATTAACAGACCAAAAAATCTATAAAGATAAGTGGGGCTGATAAGAGCGGGATGGACAGGAAATCAATTGACAGCAGTTTGGATAATCGTTTAATTATTTAAGTCACTTTAAAGAAAAAAAGGCGACATTCACTGTTTTTTAAACCATTTTAATGTCTGTGTTTTAAACTGAGTTTTTTTTCTTCTTCTATTTACTTGAATGATTAATCAATTAATTGTGAAAAAAATAAAGATATTCATTAGTTTATCCCTTAAAAGTGTGGCAAAGTATAGACGACGGCTGTTTTTGTGCAAAGGGAGTTCTAACTCTGTAGTAATGTATTAGTGCTGCACGATTACAGCCACAATGATAATCAGGATTATTTTTGATCAATATTGAAATCATGATTATTTATTTATTGATTTTATTGCACTTGCACATTTAAATAATAAAAAAAAAAGTACTGCTTTCACTTCACGATGTGCTACATTCCTGCTAATGTAAGTAAATATAAAATGTAAAATAAGACTTATAATGAGTTTCTTCTTCACCTGAATTCAGTGCGTTTTTCGTTTTTTCCCCTCTGTATGTTACTCTACTACTACGACTGCAGCCGCGAAAAAAAGCAGATACGTTTTCTATGAGCGGAGCACACACTTTAAACGTCAATATCGCAGTCGATCATGTGCATTTTAATTGCGGGAAGCCAAAATTGTGATCGCGATTAATACTCA
This sequence comes from Bovichtus variegatus, assembly GCA_943593645.1. Taxonomy (NCBI): domain Eukaryota; kingdom Metazoa; phylum Chordata; class Actinopteri; order Perciformes; family Bovichtidae; genus Bovichtus; species Bovichtus variegatus. The sequence continues at coordinate 13,171,740 of CALSCE010010723.1, forward strand.
ATTAATTGTGCAGCTCAATGCTGTGTACAAACATTTCAAAATGTAAATACCTGCGTGTTGATCTTCACTGTAAGCTGCAAGTCTTTCTCCAAAAATGCAGCAATTTAGGCAACAGTTTCAGTGCGGTGATGTGGTTCAATGAGTGGAAAAAGCTGGAGGATTTCAGTTGTGACCTTTTTAAATATAGCACACAGTAGTGTAAATATACTATAAATGGACCAGGTCAGCTAGATGCTTAGCATGAAGAGGAGGAGGGGGGAGGAGGAGGAAGATACTGCAGAGGTTGAGATTTGGAGGTGATTATTGATTCATCTAATTAATATGAGCGTCTCACTGTAACCCAGGCCAGGCTGCCACTGACAACACCGTCCGCTCCTTTGTTTGTGCCCTCGCGGGAGCATCGTACAGTGGAGGCGCGGACGGAGCGAGGAGGAGCCACGCGCTCCCCTCTCTTTGTGCATGGAAACACACAGGGCTGAATTCGGTTCTGATTTAGCACAGCCAGCTGCTCCTCCTCCTCCTCCTCCTCCTCGTCCCTCAAGTCAGATGCAGCAACCGTTAGGCTCTTCTGCGCTTTTTGAGCAAGGGCAAGTGGGCGATTGACGGGAATAAGGTCATTGAAAAGAGAGCGGGTCTCTCCACCGAGGCGGCCCGGAAGTCTGCTGTAGCTGCCACTTTCTCAGCTGACAAAACATAAATCCTGGAGGATGTTTATTATTAAAAAAATAAAAAAATGACACTACTTTTATCTAAAAATAGATCCTGCAACATAAAGTTATTTTTATGGAACAATCTAATGATTATTACTGGCAGATAAAATGTTAAAAAAACATCAATTTCTAAGAGCCCAAGGTGTTTTCTGACAAACAATTCAAAACTCGGAGAGATTCAGTTCCCAAAGATATAAAACAGAAAATCCATTTGAGCTGGAACTAGTGAATATTTGGTATTTTTGTTTGATATTACGTAACTCTAACCTTTTACAACACAGTTGCCACCATTGTCATAATCAAAACAATTCGAGTAATTTTTGCATGTGTGACGGGTGAGCTGTTCTGTTCTTTAGCTACTGTAGTCGCATGTGTGTGTGTGCGTGTGTGTGTTTGAGTTCTGCCACATAAGGCAGCAAAATGAGTGAGCAGCAGACGGTTGTTTCATTTCTGAAAACCGCACGCTCTTCCATCAATATTCATGGGTGACAGGTGTTTAGGGATAAAACAACTTGGCACAAAGCTCGGAAAAAGCCTCCGCACGGCGTCTTTCTCACTTAAATTTAACTGCTATCTTTTTGGTGGCTGTTTTCAAGGAGAAACAGGAAGTCCATGCCTCCTTTACTTCGCTATTTCCCTTTTCTTAGACTTCTCTGTTTACTTAAAAGGTCACAGGAGTATTTAATTATTTTTTTAAAGTAAATTTACAGTCGGGGCATTAATGCTCTCACTGTTGGTTGTTTGTAAATGGATGGACTGCATTTTATATAGCGCTTTTCCAATCTTTGCGATCACTCAAAGCGCATTACAACACGTCAGCATTCACACACATTCACACACAGTCAGAGGCGACCGTACAAGGTGCCACATGCTCAGTGATAACCATTCACACACACTCACACACCGTTGGCCATCGGGAGCAATTTGGGGTTCAGTATCTCGCCCAAGGACACTTGCTGGGAGTCGAACCTCCGACCCTCCGACTGGTGGACGACCACTCCACAGCCGCCCCTTAATTTGTAATGTTGGTCAGGAAGTTTGTGTTGTTGCTTGTTTACTCACTGAAGCTCTGGTGGGACTTGATGGGACGCCAGAGAGTGCAGTGGGGAAGGAAGGGTGTGCATCCTGGGGTGCGATGGGTGGGGTTTAATCCACCACGAGGCCGTCTCTTTGTCACTTTCACAGGTCATATTTTAGGGCTTTTAAACTCTGCTAGATGAGCAGCCTTTAACACGGAGGGACAGTAAAGACGAGAGATGTGACGACAGTTGAATCCTAAACCCACATTTTATTTTTCTACATTTGAAACTGATCTGAATTGAAGATGACGAAGCATTTAATGTAGAACCTGAATGAGATTCCAGCCAAGCGATAACTCGATGTGTTCATTGTCTGTCTCTACAGATAAACACACCGTGTGATACAATTCACACACACACAGTTTTTCACCGATTTCACAGGTGTCACAAAAAAACTAAATATATTGAACACTGAGGATTTCTAAAGAAACGAGTTACACGTAGCAAAAAAAGCCACACCGTGATATCTTAATTACTTAATGGGTTGGAAATAATAGGATATTTAAGTTAATAAGATGCAATGCAATGAGATGAACATGCTATTTTAAATGCTTAAAAATAGATACAGCATATCAATATCATGATAAGGGGGTCGTGTGAATAGTTCTGTACTGTATGTTAGAAATAACTGTTCATTTAGTCAAATTATCATCCACCTCTAGTTTCCAGTTTAAGCATCACGGTAATAAGATATTGGCATGTTTTGAGCCAGCAGGTGAACATGACATGCATGAAACATAAAACGTGTCGTCACTCAGACCTGCCTGCGCTCAGCCGTCCTCCATAAAATCAAGGGCAGGCTCGATGCTGTCAGCAGGCTTCTCCTTTTTAGAGTTTATAGGCTGTATCGAGAAAAGGGAAATCTGCGCGTTGGCCAAAACGTATGAGATGAAAATATCGGCTGTTATTTAGCAAACCTGCTCTGCAAACCATCGTCTGTGTGTTTGCTCAGAGAATGTTTTAGGAGAAGAAACTCTGTTTTTAGATGTTTATAAGTCATGTGGCTGTACTTTCTTGATCCACATGATTTTACAATATCCTAAAAATTCTTACTTTTTTGAATTGAAATAGATTTAGTTCTGTCTTTGTATGACATGTCCAATATCCAATCTCGCATCTTTTTTTTTTTTTTCTATTACTCTGTAGTACTCAACATCTGGTTTTGACAGTTTTCTTTATCGTACCCTTTGGATGGAGCAGTGATCCCTTAGGAAAGTACTGTGAATGTAAGACGAAATAGATTATTGTGGTCATCTTTTCAATCACACACACGGGCCACTCCGTTTACAGAAACCGTGGGAATCTTTCACGCCCTGGAAATGACTTGAGCCGCGTGTGCAGGAGAGCAGTTTATTCTCTAAATATTGCTTTCATGATGTTATCATATTGGAAGTACTAACCTAATTAGCTTTCTTCAAATAAAATGCTTGAAAGTGAAGTCCAACAAAAGACACAGAAGCGAGGATATACAGGCGATGAACGGTGTCAAAAGCGAAGCCTGCTCCATGGTGAGGAAATGAGAAGGGATGAATAAATACCAACAAGTTAATAAAACATTTATATATAAATGGAGACAGGGAAAAAAAAAAAAAAAACTAATTATTTTTTTTTCTCACAGTTGCTTTACAAGCCCACACATAATAAATATAATAAAATACATTTGGGGTTGACTTATCATTTTGTTTTTAAAATATATATATATTTTTATAAAAACAGTTTTAAACAGATTGCTTGATTGACAAATTGCACAAAGTCACCCGGTGTCTCTATGGCAACAGGAGATGAAGTGACGAGGGTATGATGCAGTATTGTCCTGTTTTCATACTGGTTGAGTTCAGTTTCACTCCATGCCCTCCACGTGACGCGTCCTCCCACATGACAGACATAATGCATCACACAGGCGCCGCCTCTCCGAGCACAGCTCCGGTGTCTGTGCGGGTCCCACACACCCCAAAGCACTTAACTGATCAGACTTAGTCGCATGTTTTAGTCGCCATATGTGCATTTATTGCTGTGTTTTTTTCCGCACTGTGCTTTTCCAGAGATCACCTGGCAGTCTGTCAGCACGGGTGGTAATCTCATGGCTTTAGCGTTGGGTGATAAGCGTTTGGCGTTCCTGTCAGCACTGCTCCTTTTTTTTTTTTTTTCATACATTTTATTTATTTTTTATTCCAAATAAAACATGGACTGCTGGATCTATGAAATCACCTCCTGTGGGTCGGAGAATACCCAATGCCAGATGTGCTGCACATGTTTAATGCTCTCATGAATTGGCCGCAGTTGAAGTCGACCCCCAGCCACGATGTATTAGTTGGTAATTAGAGCTACATTGATCAATTTGATTAGTTCACTATTAAATTAATCGGCAACTATTTTGGTAGTCGATTAATCTGTTTGAGTAACTTTTTTTATTTTTAGTTTGAATTCTCTGATTTTAGTTTTCATAAATGTGAATATTTTTCTGGTTTCTTTTCTCATTGAATATCTTTTGAGTTATGGACAAAATAAGACATTTGAGGGACGTGATTTTGGGCTTTTGGGAAACACTGACAGACATTTTCCGACACTTTATAGACAAAACAACCAATCGATTAATCGAGAAAATAGTTGTCAGATTGATCAACAATGAAAGTAATTGCCAGTTGCAGTCCTGTTGGTAATGGAGCAAAGTAATAAAGTTTTTTTTTCTTTTTCTGCTCATCAAAATCTACCCTCAAAGTGCAGTACAAAAGACTAGTATTCGTAGAAGTATTTGTGCTCCACTGGCGTCCATTGGCGTCTTAATGACAGATGTGTATGAGTAAGAAATAATAGCACAATCAGCATAGACAGACTGTCTCCTTAACTTGCAATCAAACAACTTCATAGACATAAGGATTAAGTGTCGCACAACACTTTTTAAAAATGGCAGTTATGAGTCTGGTCTAAACTTCCGTGCAGATGCTGCAGTTATCCTTAATGGTACAGTGAGACAGGTGGTGGGAGTGCCTGACTGCTGCTGCAGAGGAGCGTACCACAGATGCCATTTTATCATCCATGTGTTAAGCAGCGAGAGGAACAAAATATGAGGGAGCACCTGCTCTTTTCGTGAAGCAACGGCGAAGCTGACCTGCTGTTGTTAACGCCAGCTCTAAATCTGCTTCAGCCCTGAGATGTGTCGAAGGGAACGAGAACGGTGCCGGAGCTTTAAGCTGCAAGTTCATCTAAACTTTTAATAGGCACCTGCGGATCTTTACCTGGCTGGTTAACTCGCGTAAAACCGATCTGCTGTCAGAAAAACCTCCTAATCGAACGTCTCGCCTAAATTAAAAGTTAACCTAAGCAGCCCCCGTATTGATTGAAACGTGGAACTTGCTTTAACAGGCCATGCACTGCTTTCTGACAACTGTTCTCTCCCGTTTGAGCCCTTTTGAGTGCTGTTGTGCACAGGTTTTTTTTGACTTACTGCCAGCGTGTACTGCAGAGCTCGTTAAAACAGCTGAGAAATGAGCATCTGTCGGACTTAGTTGATGGGACACAATCCATCCCAAAACTACAAAGAAGCTTCTGTTATCCGTGTTGTCCTTCCTGGAAGAGTTCGTGCTGTTAAACCGTGTTGAATGACAGTTCACCTCCATCGTGAGATTTGATTTTAGATTTGATAATCAGGGAGAGATTGCAACCCGAGATGGTTTGCATAATGTCGTAGACATCTGGAAGCTGCAACCAGCGATTATTTTTCATCATCGATTAATCTGCTGATTGTTTTCTAGAATATAAAATAGTTACTAACAGTTCCTCGGTCCAAGGCGACGTCTTTTTAAATGTCCTGTTTTGTCAGTCCACAACGGCAAGGCATTTTAATGATATAAAACGGGAAAAGCAGGAAATCTACATATTCGAGAGGCCGAAAAATGCAATTTATGCCATTTTTAAACGGAAAAATACTTCAATCAATTATCAAAATGATCTCAGTCATCGTGAAGTAACGGTCACCTCTCTGAGACGATGCATACTGTGCTATAAGGCATAGTGTAGAAATGTAAAACGTATTTAGTTTTCTCTATTGCACTGCCGCTGTGTTGCACCTGCACTGTATCGGGTTTCAACTGGAATACTTAAAAGTACACTGTGTTCCTGTTCATGTCGTAGGATTGGTTAGTTAGTGCCTCTTTGGAAGCTGTAAATGAAGCCAGACTTTAACAGACATGTTTGGATACTGGCGTGGTTATAATAATTGGTAAATGGACACGCATGTGCAAAGTAACATTGAGACAAGTTGTCATGCGTTTGTACCGTTACCCGTCACTCTGGTGGGCGGAGGGAACCGACGCAGGCAAATTCAAATGTTCAGTGTCCAAATGAAAGTTGCATGTAGGTCACATGCCTTCGGGATCTGATTTTGTACCTCACATCCTTGTGGTCCAGATAGGAAGTGGAGGAAAACATGTGACTCAATGCAGATTTCTGCTGCTCGCTGATTAGGAAACATCAGATCTGTGTCCCATGGAAGGGGGGAAAAATAGACTTGAGATTCTTTTAGCTTAAAGCGACATTTTGTGCCAATATTATTATTATTGTTATTATTATTATTATTATTATTATGCTGCATACTGTGGCACAGCAGGAATGTGCTGATGAAAATACAAATTTGATAACATACAGGATAACTTAATTAGTAGCTTTAATGAGCAAAATTAAGTGGCCTGCGTGTGTGCGTGCGTGTGTGTTAAACAAAATATTCCCTTGTTTCAGCTTCACAAGTGTGAAGATATTAGTGCTCTGCTTTGTTTGCTTTCTTTATGTGAAAGTAAAAACAAAAGAACATTTCCAAAGACAAAACCTTGGGCTTTAGCAAATGATATTTAATACTGTCGAATTACATTTTATAGTACAAACAAGAAGTTGAGAAAATAAGCGATTTAATGCTTGTTGACATTAAAATGTTCGGGTAGCGTTGTGGAACCAGTCGCTGTCCCACCATACTGTGTATTCAGAGGAATTCAACTACCTAGATGGGACACGTGTCACCTTGAGATTCAAGTAAACAACCTCAAGGGGGGTCTGTGTGTGTGTGTGTGTGTGTGTGTGTCCTGCTTTGACTCTGAGGGGGCAATTTCATACAGCCAAATATCACACATCACAAATGTGGGCTTTACAATATGTGCAGCATCCGACCTCTCCGTCTCACCTCTGTCCTTAGACCCTCACTTCAAATAAGGAGAATTTTTCTCGCTGTCCGGACAGACATGCACTAGACGGTGTGTGCAGGTGGTGCAGACTGGTGTAGACGAGTGTGTGTGTGTGAGTTTTCTTAATAACTGCTCTAGAAATGTGAATCTGCCAGACAAGACGCCTGACACATGCAACCTCAAATTTTTATTGTTAACTGGATTTTTAGGTTTCCTGCTTCACTCTTTGCACATGGGTGATGACTGTGATTGTTATGCATCAGTTTTATCAAGGAGATGATAGGAAACCTGTCAAAATTAAGGATAAAGTCACTTTTTTTTAAATCCTGAAAAACGGCTCTAAAATTTAATTATTTTTAAATATTGACACATAATTAAAAATAGTGATTAATCGTTAGAATATATAAAGGAAATTACAACATTTGTGTTGGTTAAATGCAACTTAAGCCATTAGCTTTACAGACCACACAAAATGTTTTTTATATTGCACGATGTGCAAAGTGCTTGTCATTTCCTGTATATTGCTGCTAAATACTCAGTGGTGACTTGGAACGGCTCTTAGTAAGGATGGTGTTTTCAGTGATGATGAAAAAAGTGTCTTATTTTCACTGAATTGAAAAAGGAGCAGACGAAACACACTCAGGATTATTTCTGCCGTAGGGAAGCTTATACACAGCAGGTATCAATGCACAGACACAGATTGACAGAATGGTACTGGACATGAAAACATAATTTCTTTTTTTAAACCTTTATTCATCTGGGGGGGGAAGAGTTTCACTGAGAGCGATGTTCTCTGTTTCAGGAACGCCCCGATCACACTCACACCTGGAAGCTGTCCAGTACAACCATCATCTTAATGTCAGCACTGTGTTGTACTCATGACGGGGAACCCTCAAGTCCTGCAGTGTACATGTTTGTGGGCCACCATGGCTGTCCTGGTTTTCAAAGGATGTATAAAGTAAGCGTCCCAGGTTTGAATCCAGCTATTAGTCACAGTTACACAACTTGCACTAAGCCATAAAATAATGCTCACATGAAAGCAGTGTTTCCTCAGAATTAAAAATAATCGCTGAAGTGGGCAGAGGATGACTCGCATCCTAAATGCGTCCGAGCATTTCTTTGGTCATCAGGTGATGGGAACTCATTCATTTGCATAAAGAGAGACTTTGTTCAGTCGGAGGTTCTGAATCAGATTAAGTAATCTTCCAGAGAGCCATGGAGTTGAATGAAATCTATTGGCTTCGGTCGCGTCCACCTCCATAGCCCTGCATGAAACCAACCCCAGAGGCAAAAAATAAAAAAGAGCTGCTGCTGTACCTACGTTTCTAAAAGCGTCTCAGATGCAGCGTGGAGCGGTGTGAGAATGTTCTGTCTTGGTTGTTCTGAAATTGGTCTGTTTTCAACATTTCTGTGCTGTGTCTTTTCTGCCCATAAGCCAACCCCAGCAGCAGTGTTTCCACTGAAACCTCGCTGAAAGGCTAAACGCTGAAGTGGTAGCCGTTGTAGAATAATTTATCCCTGCATCAGTCTTGGTAACAATTCTTTCAAGATCTGTCATGGAGGAAAAAAACACTTCAGATCATGTGATTCTCAAGCGGGTATGACGTTGAGAAGCACAGACTCATTGTACTATTTCAGTTAAATGTTTCAATTACATTTGGTTTTTTTTTGGTGATATGTTTCTAGCATGCTGAGATCTGTGGTGGTGGTGTGTGTGCTGCGTATCTGCTGTGTGATTACCGTTGTGTAGCACAGTCTTTCTCAAAGCGTGGTCCGTCCGTGAGTCTAGTGGTCCGGGAGTATATTGGTAAAATGTCACATTTAAAATTAATATATTATAAATGTAAAAGTGTTTCTCAAACTGTTTTTAAAATGACTAGAAAAGAGTGTAGCATAGCTGTAGCATAGCTACGTAGCTACGTGGGTTTGTTTTACGATCTTACGTCATAAGTGATCTGCGCGGTCAATTTTAGCGTCAACTGACAAGTTGGATCAATGGCTCAAGACCAGGTCAGTTAAAAGAAAATTAAATAAAAACCTGATGCAGGTGGTTCAGCAGCTACGAGTGGTTCAGCCGCAGTGACAACAAGAGATTTTGTGTGCGTTTGAAAACCCCTGATGTAAAAAGCTTGGCTGTAAAAATATTTAGTTTTCATAGAAAAAAAATTTGTTTAAAAAAAATACTTAATTTTCTTGAAAAAAGCTTGGATGTCAAAATAATTTTCACGGAAAAAGCTTTAAGTAAAATCATTATTTTTTATTTTCATGAAAAAAGCTTGAATTTCAAAAAAAGCTTGGATGTGAAAATATTTAATTTTCATTGAGAAAAAAAAATTATTTAAAAAAATACTTAATTTTCTTCAAAAAAGCTTGCATGTCAAAATACTTAATTTTCACAGAAAAAGATTGGATGTGAAAAAATACAAATAAAAAATACAAATTTTTTACTGAAAAAAGCTTGGATGTGAAAAATTAAAACATTTTTTAATGAAAAACCCTGGTGTAGAAAGATGTGAATCCGCTCCCCTCTCGGTTTCCTCACTCAGGATCACCTTCTAGATGTAAATAAGTAATGAATTAAGTGCTAATTGAAGATTGTAAATAATTAAGTCAATTGTTCTCTTATGTTTTCATGTAAACAGTGATGGCCTTTATTAAAACGATCAGGCCTCGTCAACATCAAGGCGGGGACACTTAAAAAATGCACTTTTCCATGTCCATCTTATTTTTCATCTTTCTATAGTCGCTCATCAAGCTATTTATCTGCTCATTATAAATCGAATGAATGTGTATATTAGAAACTGTCCATCTGTTGTTTTCCGTCGGGCCCTCTTTGTTTTTTCTCTTGTCTCTGTACGTTCCTGACGTAAAGTCAATTATCTCTACGATACGCGGACATTTCTTCTTAATTTGTGTCATTAATTACTTGCCGTCTGTCTGAACGCTCCGGAAAAGTTCTCCATCAGCACAGAAACAGAAATAGAACAGTGAAATCGCTCTTCTACCTCCGATTTCAGTTGCTAAACCGCAGAATTGTACATCATAGATATTTGTTTTTTAACTCTAACACGAGTTGATGGTCCGGCCGTTCTTTGCTCGGAGGGGAAAGTCAATGAAACAAGTTTTTTTCCGCCTTAATGTCTATATTAGACAGTTCCTAAGTGTCCTTTAGTGAGAAGCCCAACAGCCTCTCAGTGACGGACAGCAGAAGACTTTAGTTATTCTTGATGTTTGTAACTGGACTTTGAAAAAAAGTTACTGCTGGAAAACATTTGGCTCCTTTTGTGGGTTAGAAAAGGTTCGCTGTTGTGAATAAAGTCGTATCCTGCATCTGACTTTCAGGAAAAAGCAATGAAATGTCTGTATGTCCGACTTGTTGGTGTTCATTATAATATAAAATTGCTTAGTGTAGCATGACGTAGGTCCAGTAGGTTTAAATTGGTTGATTCACCTTCATTTGTGTTTAGCATTCGACTTCACAAAAGTGTTCTCGCAGCTACAGTGTTACATGTTTCACTGTGTGTTTTGTTTTGTGTGCATTTCTGAAAGTAACACGAATGATGTGCTTTTTGTGTGAACAGATGCAGTGACGGGATAGAAGATGAAAATACACAAGAAGGACAAGCAGCAGGTTAGTAATTTACATGCACACACACACACACACACACACACACTCGCGCACATTAGAAAAGTAGGTAATTTATATATAAAAAAAAAAAGATCTTTAGAAAAACAGCAGCTTTGCTTCTAAATACAATTAAACTCATTTAAGCTTCAGTCTTGAGTGTGTTTAGCGTGTCAATTTTGGACATATTTACAAACTCTTAAATTGTATAACGCAGCTGAACCTCAGCTCCCGGTGTGTAAGTGTGTTCTACGTTACTGTTTACATGCAGGTTCTGTAATATATATATATATATATATAGGAACAAGGCTCTCCTGCCAAATGTGCCAGCTCAACAAGTTTATTATCTTCAGTGGAGGGAGCGACTGCCCAGGCAGGTGGGATTGACAGGAAGTGGCTACTGGACAAAATTCTAACAGGCCTTGAAAATCTCAGAGACGTTGAAGACTCAAATATAAACATTAGAATAAAATATATGTAAATATTTCATGATTATATACAGTCTGCAGGCCCTACCTCTGGTCTGAAAGCACCAAGACTCCACCATAAAATGAGGGTACTTTGTACTCCTCGAGCACATAAACGTATTCTGTTGCGTCTCTTTTAAAAGTTTTCACATTCTCGTGTAAAAGAGGCTGCGTTAGGAAAGGGAGGAGTCGGAAGATAGTGGTGTAGTTGTAGCTCCATTCAGTAATGCTTGAGTTAAATCTGGTGATTTGTTTCCAAATGTAGGCGCAGGAAATGATCTTGTTTTCACCTGAAATGTGTCTGAAATCCCCGTCTGCTACCAAGCGCACTGTTTTTATTCCTCACCCTTTCATTAGACTATTTCTTATTCCACCACAGCTGGAAACTCGCACAAAGCAACACACATTGGGGCCGTAGCACGCGATGCCTCGTCTCTGACGGACCTGCACGTGACATTATGTTACTGCGAAAATTTTAAATGATTCGTCCTGGATCTAAACCGGCTACGCACATAATCGGCTAATAAGACGACAATGTTTAACACAAAGTTAAATACATCCATAACTTTACAGAAAGTCTTGAGATAATGAGACGTATATGTGAAGATATTCAACCGTCTCCTGAGAGCCAACAGAGGTCACCTGGTCCAGGTGTCCGTCTTGGTCCCAGAATTGTTCTTTTGAAGGTATTTTAGTATTCCTTGTTGCAGTTGCGTGATGCTTCGCTGTTTGTAATATTTATGAGTCAGGCTGAGCGGAGTGATGAGTCATGAGTTTCTGTAAGTTGGAGGTGACACAGCAGTCTCTCAGCTGAGCACGAGGCCTCCGTACTGCAGTGACGGGGCGCTAGCGCTGTGCCGACAGGAAAACATGATCATTCCCTCCTCATGCTTTTATCCACCTGATTTACTGGATTAAAAAAAATGTAATTAAATTCCTAATTTCTCTAAATCCTTTAACAGTTCCTGTTCTATAATCAACGGCTCGCAAGAACTGTTTTTTTCTTCTCAACACAGCTCCAGAGAGAGTCTATAACGCTTTCTTTAGTCTGTACATTTATATAACCAACAGTAACGGACCTTCCTCGTACATTTCTTTGAGCCTACGAGAATAAAACCTACAAAGAGTCTCCCGGAGGACGTGTTCTTCTAACACACACTCTATTAACAAACGGCACATTTGTACAAATGGAGCACATGATTTTTATTAATTTTTTTAAGTCACTGGTCTGGTGCATGACTTCACTCACTTTGCACTTGGGATAGTTAGTGAGGTTTCTCAAGGATCGAAGCACGATGAGTTGGGTTACCTGATGAGTTTTTTTTTCTTTTTTTTTCTGAAAGGCGGTGCTGCTCTCGGACGTAGAGAATAAAGACACCGCCCTAAATCGTCCAGCGTTAGTGAAGTTTCATCTTCAGTGGCCAGCAGTGCCGTCTGTAGCTGTCTGTGATTCTGCAGAAAAGCGCCACATTTGTAACTTTCTTCGTCGTGAATGTATTTGTTGCTGCAGCGCTTTTAAACACACAAGCAGAATGAGAACCAGAATGATTACCACGGGAAAAATAAACGGAAAAGAAAACCACCCCGGCAGCTTTTTTGCCAACTTTAAAACTTCAAGACAAACAAATAAAACAAGTTGGAAACTTCCCCCCAAAAGAGCTGTTGGTGAACTTCTTCTTTTCAGCCATTCTGACTGTCATCTCTCCGCAAGCATTGGATGAATAGCCGTGACATTTTGTGAAAAGTCAAGTCTACTGAATTGCCATGAAATCTGGAATTGATATTCTTGGTGCCTCGAGAAGGAATTGTAACAACTTTGAGTTTTCATCTAGAGCCGTCAGTTCAACATTTATACATGTCCAACAGTTTGGTTTATAAATACCAGCCATATAATACCATATGTTGCGCTAATTAGCACATGTTATAGTGCTAATTAGCACGTTATAGTGCTAAAATGCGAAGATGTTGCACATGGTAAACCTTGGCTTCTGAAGATCTGCACGTTCGCGTCGCAGCAGGGGAAAGAATGTGGTTGCAAACACAGATTAGCACCACCTCTAAACAAAGGCAGAATCTGCATGAAAGAAATACGCACAGTTTACTGTATTTTTTAGGAAAGTGCAGTCTGGTTTACAGTTTGCATGAGCTGAGTACAGGGGCGAGGTGATGATCTGCATCTTCCAATCATCTGATTATCGCGCTGCCACATCTTCAAACAGCAGAGCGACGACGTCAGAGCTGTGTAGAGGAACGGATGTCCGTCTGGAAATATTTAGAGAACGCTGTCGTACCATGTTGGGAGAATGACAACAAAGGAAAAGGTGGCGACGCTGTTAACATGATCTGGCATGAACGCAACATTACTGTGATGGTATGTCGATGTCTCGCTAAACCGCGAGCATGCGA
>CALSCE010010723.1:13185597-13198110 GCA_943593645.1 Bovichtus variegatus
AATGCTCCAGTGTGTGGTTCACGGGAACGCTCCCCAACGTAGCCACCTGGAACAGGAATACAGATCTGAAAACAAAACAAATGCTGTGAAGAAACAACTCAATTTAAACTAATAAAGGAGCCGCTAGTATTTAGATTCTGCAGTTCATGAAACAGTACTGGAGCATGAAAGGAGCCGTTTGAAATTGGGGGAGATGATGTTTACTAAATGGTCATAAGACGAATGCCATCGATCCGTGGGGAACATGGGTCATTACGGCTGCGAAGGCAGAAAAAATAGATGCAAATTGAATGGCTAAATATTTAAGTTAACCGTGGTTACACAAATAATTCTGGTGGTGTTTGCTTATCAATAGATTTACTCGTGAGACAGATTTGAACCGTTGAAGTAGCAGGTAAATGTCAAGCCTCTCGGTGGTACAGTTGTGGATCAGAGAGCCGGTGGTTTGTTGGATGTGTTGAGTTGGCACACGGATGCTGTTTGTTCTGTGACACGCGCTTTGCTTCAGCTTGCTTTTTGTGTCAGGTGAAGTTTTGTGGCATAATGCAAATGTGGCCTACTTGGCGAGCAGTGATTCTGTTGTTACTCATTCTGGTGCAAGTGGCCTAGTTACACCCATGCCCTTCGTCATTTCAGACACTGCGCACACCCAGGTTTGAACGATTTCAATTCATTTGCTGTACATTTTTGAAATGAAAACACACCACTGGTAGGAGCGAGATTAATGAACTCATTTTAAAACGATCATTTTGATCCGGTCCAGATGAGCAGACTGGGCTAAAAGCAGTGATCCCTGTCTGGCCCTATTTGATCCTCCAGTTCAGTGGCTCTTACTGCAGCTCTCTCTGAATCAATGTCTTGCTGGTTTCTTACCCTTACACCAAGTAGTCCACTTCACTTAGTTCATTCTTTTTCATCTTGTATCCCAGGTGCAAGTGTGGACATAGAATAAAACTCGGTAGAGTCGGGATGTAAATCCACTGGCCTGGTGGAAACCTGACTGAGAAATTAAACCTCCTCTCATGCCCTGTAGGAAAAAGTATCCCCAGTAAATCCAGGCTGATGTTTTCAGAGTTTTTGATTTCCAGCACTCACTTGTCCACCCCCAGATTAAAGTCTATTTAAAGTAGTCATCAAAAGTCTTTCAGAGGAACGACTCGCCGTCTGCCGCAGATGCTAATCCGAACCTCTTTTGGAGATTGTATTTAAAAGAAAATCTGCTCTGTTCTGGCCATCTTCAAGTACTCAATTAGTTCAGAGGAAATGTCAGCGTTTGAACTCAATCAGCTTATCTTTCTGTTAAATATTTTTGGAGAATTTTTACACGCCTCACCTGCATCTTATCCTCGCGTGTCCGTCCCTCTGACGTACGGCGTGAGAAGAATCAAGGAGAGACGTTGTTGGAGCATGTTTTCCCCTTAAATAAACAGTTTAACAAGCATCTGCACATTCGTGAAAGGTGCAATGTGTAATACCAGTCACCTGCTCCAAAGAATTAGGACACAGCATTTCACCTCTATTTCTGGGTCCATACGATCCTAATGAGCATCATTAGCCGTAGCTCTACTTCTCTGTACTGAGGGCAGACTACAGTGACTCTCCAGCGCCTGTCGAGGAACAAGTGCTTTTACAAGGCTGGACGGTCCGTTTGCATGCAACTTCAGTAAATACCTGTGCAACACCATGCATAGAATCCAGCGTTTTGTAAACCACTGCTTGTGAAGTTACAGCACATAAGCCAGCTACTCTCGATTTCATGATATCAGGAATATTATGCCTATTTTGCAAATGTCAAAAAATGATATTAAGGTGTTTTCAAATGTTTTGTCCCTCCCATGTACAGTATACTGTGAACACCCTTTTAAAACACACGTTGGTCAACATAAAAACCTTACAGGCGTCATAAAAGTTTATTAGATTGCGCAGGTGTACCTAATAAAGTGACCGCTGAATTTATTTTAGGACAATAATGGGAGTTGGAATCTTTGTTATGTCACGTTGAAAGGTCATTTTGTGGAGGTGGAGAGTGCGTACACACTTTGGCTCCACTGGAGACTCGTGTCATGTGATATGCAAGGCCATTTTGTCCGTGGACGTATTTTTATTTTATTTTTTTTAAAAGAAGACCTACAACTGAAAGGCTGCTTTTGACCTCCACTCTTTCCTCTTGAAGCTTTAGACTCAAACACAAAAATAAAGTTTTCAATTCAAACCAAAAAAAAGGGCCAAGCCGTTGACCTTAGCAGAGAGGATCTCTCGGGGCGTCTCGCCCGGGGATTCAGATTCATTACTCTGCTGCTCATGTCATGTCGGGACTCGACAGAAGCCCGTTCCTCTGGCACCTGACCCTTTGTTTAACACCAAGATCACATCTACAGTTTTCCTTTCTCTAATCCACAGTGGAAAAGTGTGTTTCTGTATTTGCTTTGAGGCCTGACGATTCCAAGTGAACGGTAGATCGTAAACTGAGCAATATGGAGCCACAAATAGATTTATTGGAGAGACTTTTAAGAACCTGTCATCCAACAAAGCTTGATACTTTGTCTTTGTCACTACAGTGAGTCAAACACACCTGGAAGTGAAGGAACTGTACTTTCATTTAAGCGTGACGTCTTTTTTTCTCCTCCTGGTCAGAGCTGCAGGACAGATGAACGCAAAGTGTATGTTTTTACTCCTGATCACCTCTTGACTGTAGGCATCAAATACAGTAACATAATCATCCTGCCCAGTTCGTGATGTAAAATAATGCTGGCGAGAGCGGATCTTATCTGCTGCCTGACCTCCTTGTGCATGATGGCGTTTCCACATCACTGATGATGCCCACAGCAAAGTGCTTTGTGCTCAACAACCTAACGAGCCACATCTAAAATCCCTATGTCGCTCACACACTATCTCGTGCAGCTGAAACTATTAGTTGCTATTGTCATAATCGATTCATTGTTTTTAGTCTTTTTTTTTTTTTTTATCAATCAAGCAGGATCTGTAGATGAATCAGTAATGAAAGTAATCGTTAGCTGCATCTCTACAAAAGACTGTGGCTTGACTTCTTTATTGTTCCGAATCACGACAAATGAGATGTTTTCTCACAGGAACACTTTGACTCTCTGCTGTTTCTAAATCTCGTTGCAAAGTGTTCTCTAATATCTTAGAAACTGCATTTCTGCTAAAAGGCGACAGAGTTGCACTTTTACCTCAGTTTAACTCTGGTGTTGAAGTCACGTGGCTCATCAAACCAAGTGAAAGGAATTCACAAAACGCAACTGTTTTATTATCTCCGAGTCTCAGAGTTTGACATCAGACGCAGAGTTTAATGTCATTGCGACATGTAATTATAGAAGAAGCACGCCGGCATTGAGGGAAGGTAATGATAACTTCGGAGGCAAACGATTCCCGTTCTCAAGTTCTCGATGCCCATCCCTGTTCACGACCCACGTTAACTTCCAATGTGGTCCATGTTCTCGCACCCTCGCATGCAATGGCCTTTAAGTCCTTATACACTCCTCATTAGATAGTGAGACATAAATACACAGAGAGGGACTCGCATCCAAGTTTGGATTTAGAAAGACGGACGCAGGTAGAGATTTGGAGACGCAGGCTGACATCAGACACGGAGTGAACCCGACGGACGGACGCGCAGACACACCGCTGAATGGATAGACAGTTGGGAGCCAGTGGCAACGAAAGGGTTACCGTGGTGACCGCGTGTTTACGTCCGCCTCCCCGCTCCCCGCAGCTTTGGCACGGAAAGCCAGTTTCCATGGCAACGGCTCTGATACCCCCCCTCCCAAACCCAACTGGCAAGGAGGCCGTTTTTTGTTTGTGGTGTTGGTGGTGGGTTGTTGATTCCTCATACCTGTGTGAGTAGCAGAGTGTGTTATCTGCATTGGCCTCACGACACAAGGCAGTCATCCTCATTCTTACTGCATAAAGCCGCAGTTACAAAACCCCGCATGCACCTGCTCCCCGTCTCGCGTACGCCGGCCGCTCATCAATATGACACGCGCACATTATTATTTATTTTTCTTTTGCAGGCAGAAATACACACTCCACATGAGGATTTGCATGTAGACACAAACTCGCGCAGACGTCTCTCAGTCGGTCTCCGCACATTGTTCTGACCCGGAGAGCTCGTCCCTCCACAGCGAGCGTGCTGCACGTCCTCTGGTTTCTAAATACAGCCGAGCATCAGAAAAGGGAGTTATAGACCCTTAATCGCTCTCTGGGCTTCGCTGTCATAGGAACCACGCTGTCGTTTCTCTGACAACCTGCATCAAAAACATTGTGCATTAGGCTCATTTGCGATCGGATCCTATATCGAGGATTTAAGTTGATCGACGATTGTTTTTTCCGATATTGAGACTTTTTAAAAAAAACTAGCTTACTATCAGACCTAAGATGTTTATGAATAAAAAAAACAATCTCTAGAATCTGCGCTCTACTGTGCATTCAGAGGTGTTTCCGCTGGAGCGCCATGTCTGACCGCTGAGCCCCGTTAATCAGCAGAGTGGCGAGTGCATTGTAAATCCTCCATTACCAGTTTGGCGTCTCTTCCGTGGATCTGACGCCCCTGCATCTCCGTTCTCCCTCTGCCCGTCACCAAAACATTGCTCTGTGCTCCATGAGAGTAGTTATGGATATCATTTGAATGATGATATGAAAGATGAGATGATAATGTTAAACGGAGCATGATGCTGTTGTTTGAATAGAGGAGACGTTAAATGGATTTCTTTCTTTTTTTTTTTTTTTTAAATGTTAACACTTTTTTTTTTTTTTTTATAAACGCTTCTTCACGTAACGTTAACTTTATTGCTTGCAGAAAGCTTGAAGGTTTGATTATTTCAAAGTGCCGTCAGATGCTGTGTGTGTAGGTAGGTGTGTGTTTGTGTGTGTGTGTGTGTGTGTGGGTCTTTTGGTGGGAATCGATGGCTTTGAAAAGCCTGTGTTGTTTGTATAGTCCCTCTGAAGAATGTCCGGCTACTTTTTCACCAGCCGTGTTCAGAGCTCAACCTTTCTCATTTTAAAATCCCACAGAATCACAGCGATGAGCCGCCGTTGGCTCGTTGTCAGAAAACACAATCGCTTCCTCTGCCAAGTGTAAAAAAAATAAAAAACGTGCTACAGTGTGTGGCGGTGACATTGGTACGGAAACCTAAGGCGTGGAGTCTCTCACTTTACATACAGATGGACTGAGCCCACGACAGCGCTGTAGAAAGCCAACAGGCGGCGGGCCACACTGTACATAGAGCTGTATGTATATTAAACACTAACAGCTGCTGGTCGATACCTGTTTATGCATCCCGGCCCTGCCCTGATTGGATTGTTGCTTTCTGTTTTTCTGTGTGAAGTTTTCCAGTAGAAGAGGCAGCGCACTGTATCGTTAATTGAATCTTTTCATGTGTATTTAATAATTAAAGCTGCAGCACATTTTTTTTTTTTTTTTTTACCGTAATACATTTTGATCCGTTACCAGCATGTCAAAGATTTTAACGTTCTCCGTCTTCAAAGACACCAGCGGTGATTTTGTTTTGAAGGCCTGGTGTTTTATTAAATGTTTTTTGTGATTTTATTTATTTTTTTTCTACTGTAAAGAAAAGCAACGGCAGTTACGATTGTTTGCTCAGGTCCCAATAACATTGATAATCATTTCTGCGTTCGTGTCACCAGCTAATTATCTCAATGCTCAGAAATGGCCCCAGAGGTATCCTAATTTCTTTCTTGCCTTTTTTCTTTTAAATCGCATTTCAATTTACTTTATCCCCTTGTTTTATTTTTATTGTAAAGTATCGCACTTTATTATTATGAATTATTAAAATCCATAATAATAGTCCTTCATGCTGCAGCATCACGTCTCTATAGTGTTTCTCCAGAGTCTTTTATTTATATATATATATATATATACGTGTGTGTCACAGGATACTTCCCTGATGTGTGAAGTGTGTGTTCACATTTATATCAGTCAGTGACGCTTGGATCAAACATATTTGTCAGTTTCCTGTGTACAGAGAGGTGCACGTTACACAGTGGATGTCTGTATTCAGTGGAAACATGTTGCGCATGATGCTTTTCTCTCTCTGGAGAACACACTTGAGTTGTTTGTCAAAGCACCGTTTGTTTAAATAATATGCTGAGCTCTACTGTCATATTCCAGCTCGCCTTCCAGGGTTATTTCATAGTCGATAAATTGTAACTACGACTGTTTCGGATGGATTTTTATGATCTAACTTTGTTTTGAATCCAACTCTTAAGCTTTTTTTTCTTTTAAATCAAATGTTCCGTGTCTGGTATATGACTCGGACTCTGCAGAACTCTGCTCCATCACTTCACGAAGCATCACCTGCACTTTTATTGTACTTAACGGACATGTTATTTGCACTATTCATATCTGCACATATACTAGTTTGCACATACAACCTGCATGTGCACTCTGTTACATATTTATTACATGTTTAACGTCCGTTCATCATCTGTATATTGTAGTTTATAGCATCACTCAATGCACTTTTTGGATATAATATAGCATATTTTTGCACTTCTGGTTAGACACTGACTACATTTCATTGGCTTGGACCTGTACTCTGCACAATGACAGTGAAGTTGAATCTAATCTAATCTAATATCGATGCGAAGAAGAAAAGCAATGAATAATTTCCTGAAATTCAGTTGAGTTTGTATTGTGCATGATATCTCGTGTATGCGTCTGCGAGAAAGCGTGAGAAATTCTTCAGATAGAGTGCGTTGCATCAGGAACCTCGACGTGACACTTTGTGGATCACATCCATACGACACTTACGTGGCGGTAAAGATGCATCCCATGTTCCACGACCAAACAAATACGAGTCAGCGATTTTTACTGCAAGGCGGGACGTCACCAGCGCACACATTAACGTGGCCTTTAATGTGCAGTGGGTTTAGAGCGGCTCGTGCTCAGTAGTTTGCAGAGGGAGCGCTCTTTCAGAAGCACGCTGTCCATCAGCAGCTTCAGTCGATGTGAATCAGACCCACTCTGCTGTCTGATTCACTCTCACACACTGTTCTGTCATTCAGGACGGCAGTGTCCCTGCTTATTGACTCCCCTGCCCTCGATACAACCTTCAGATCGGGGATAAAGGCACATTCCTGCACTTCTTCCCAACGCTCGGCAGTCGTTGACTATTGATTCGTTTAAAAAAATAATTATAAAACAGTGGCGGTGTCTTTCCTTTACGGTAGATGTCGTAGTCCTGCGTTTCATTTTTAATGTGGGTTTCGTGATGTGTCAAAAATGCAGATTGTATTTTATTTTGTGCAAGTTATTAGGGGTAAGATGGCTACATGTTTTTCTACTTTCTTCAGCAGAGGTGGCAAGGTATTGCTGTGTTCATACTGTAATTCAAACCACTTCCTGCATAATGTCTAATCGCTGACCCTTTGCTTTGACCTTCCTGCAGGGATCAATCAGGTAGCATATTATTATTCATTATGAAGCAGGGTTCATTATACACACACTCTCATTTATACTGGTAGAGCAGAATGCTTTCACCTTGGAGTTTGATTCTGTACTGCAGTTTAATCTGGTCTTTTTGGTGCCGCAGTCTTTTGTTAATTCAGCTTAATTCGTCCACCAGTGCCCAAACGGAGAGCTGAAATAATTACAAAAAAACACCGGCATTAGTAACAGTGGTTACAAAAATCAGTGAAGAGAAAAACTGGCTTTGTAATATAAATAATTAGCTACATAAATGACATATAAAGTAAACAGACGGTACAGAGAGACGTGGACAAACATCTCACCGCAAACCACCTGCTGCTATAACATTAAGAGGTAAACGCAAAACGTCGTGGATGAAAAATGAAAGACGATAACGAGATGTCAAGCGAGGAAAAAAAACAAAAAAATCATAGATGAAGTATGATGCACTTATATTATGTTGCAGCTATTGTTAGAACAACATGGCTCTGAACTTTTTTACTTTTCGGTAATGTTGGAGAACTCAATTATGCAACGCACGTTATGAATTTTGCGCTATATTCACTGTCTTCTCTTACTATTTTTCACAGCAACACGCTTGCATACTTCGTCGGGATGTAGTGCAGAACGGGGCCGTGCTCTATTATTTAATGTCTGTTCATAATATGCTTCTGTGTATTGCTAAAGCCTCAGCAGGGGGGGGCGTCGCATCTGACGAGGCTTAACTTGCATATCCAAAAAGCTTTTTACTGTGACTTGACACTTAAGTGGCTGAAAGAATTGAATTTAGACAATGTCGCCCTGCAATCTGTTCCCCATGTAGCCCTCACTACATCACTGAACAAACACTACGGATTCAAATACTACAGAATTCATAACTAGATTTATTTCACCTTGGTGGAATCTTAATTTTCGGTCTACGTGACTTAAAGCCACCGATGGTTATTGAAGCATCTCTGCGTTTTTGATTTAAATGGATAATACAATTTGCCCACATGCTATGCTGACCTTGAGGTCCACCTACTATTCATGAATATTTATGCTTGCAAGTATTTATGCAGACACCAGAGACTTATTAGAATATCTAGCACTTAATATCTAACACTTAAGCTCTGCTTCCCACCTAAATGTCTTTTGAGCTGACGGACCTGGTGTAAAAATCGGAGGTGGATGGGAAGAAACCGACGCTCCTTTAGCCTCCATCTATCCTCCATCTATCCTCCACCGGTCCCACAGACGTAGCCATGGTGTACATCTACAGTGCTGCTGCGGGACTTTTCTCAAGGAGATGATGCAACTGGGAAGCAGAGCGAGCGTTGTAGCGTCTGTGCAACTTGTTTGCGTCTGTAAGGCAGTGGAAGAACACTGTCCCGCTGCAGCTTCCTGAGCTTCAACAGTGTCGGGCTGAGGATGGTGGAAACATGGTTTGACTTTTAAGCGTTTTTATATCTAAGCGAGCAGATGCATTGGAGTGTTCCTGTCTGAAGGATAGCCAAAAAAAAAAAAAGATCAAGAAAATAAGGAAGAAACCTACAACCACAGTATGTGTCACGACTTCCCGTAGTGTAGTATCTGCTCATGTGCAGAGTAACGCTCAGCTGTAGTGTAACATGTTGCCGACACATGGACTAACGCTGGTCTCAGAAACAGTAAAATCATGTTTCTTACTCTCCCAAGTCAACATTTACTATTCTAAACGCTGATCTTTTTCTGGGAAAATGTCTCTGCTATACAGGAAGTGATACGTTTCATGTTTCAGTCTTTTTTTTTTTTTTTAGTAGAAGAACAGCGTACTGAGCAGGGGCAGTAATATCTATTCTTAACTCCCCCGGGGGCTGTAGTATACAGCTGCTGAGGGGCCTCTCCTTCCACTGGATTCATGTAAAACACTTCCAGCACAGTCACATGGGCGCAGCGCACCACCCTCACGCCGTCTCACACTGGCTGCACTGTGAGTCGAGGAGATGTTGAATCATCGGCCAGAAACGGCACAAACTTCACTTGAGTCTCGTTCAACCTGACCTCCTCCCCGCCCTCTGTGAACTCCTGTGTTTTTGTTTCCAGAAATGTAGCAGATCATTGAATAGTATTAACACTCTGGGTCTCTTTGTGGTTCAGCTGTGAAGCTGGGAAAAGCTATAACATCCTGGGCTTGTTGGAGGAATATTTTGCATAATAAGATTTTAGTCACAGCGTGATTCACACATCAAACAGCACACATGATTATTTTGACTGTGCTTGGCGTCCATGATTCAATGAATTCTCAATTATTAGATTTCCCAACACCCTTTCCCTTACTACTGCGGTGTATTAAGTTTATTGTAGGTAAAAAATGTAATAAATCCAATCAATAAATATATATGCAATAAATAAAAATACAAGGAGTAGCCTTAATTTACGAGAAAGAAAACTTGAATTTTCTTTATTTTAAAGTCATACATTCGAGAGAAAAAAATCAACTTTTTTTTATGTCAAGTAACCTCATATTCTAATATTATCATTATTATTATCATCTCGCTTTTTTTACTCTGTTTTGCTCTCCACTAACTTCTGAGTGACCGTTTTCATATTTCTCATGGTCATTGTTAAACTATTGAATTAAAAAAGTTCTAATAATAATAATAGATTGCACGTAAAGTAGTGCAATGATGTTGGATGTTATGGTGACTTCTCCAATTGCATAAAAGAAATCCACTTTTTCTTGCTTAGATTTTATTTATATAGGGTGTGTTTTTTTCAGTTTCCCTAAAATTTGATTTAAAAAAAATAAATAAATAAATTGCTATATATTGAATCATGACTCCTGCATCATGATACATATTGTATCGTCAGACTCTTGCCAATATACAGTCCTGCTAATTAATTGTATTCACTCCTGCCTTGCCTTTTATTTTAAATTTTTTGGGATTTGTGTTAAAACCACTCTCAACGGAACTTTCTGCAGAAAGCTTTTAGTGTGAAAAACCTGTGCAGGAAGTGTTCATTGACAGTAGGCTAAAATCAAATGTATTTTTTATTTGTATTTCAGATGGTAACTGGTGTCCTGAAGCACACGCCACCTCCGGCCTCCGCTGCAGCAGCCTCCTCCTCCGCCTCGGACCAAAAGAGTAACGCACAAACCGCAGTTCCTACAATCCCACGGGGACACCTGGTTGTGGGCCCCAAGGACCATCTCCGTCTCCTCACCCCCGTGGGCAGCACGGCGACGTCCAATCACTGCGCGGTGGCGGGGGCCCACGGCGCTAAGCACTCCGGAGGAGCCCCGCGACCTCCTTCCTCCCTGAGCGAGGAGGATGACGGAGGAGGAGGAGGAGGCAGGGTGAAGAAGAAACGGAAGAAAAAGGACAAGAGAGAGCGGGAGAAAGTAGGAGTGGAGGTGGAGGAAAGGGAAAGCAGCAAACCAAAGAAACGAAGGGAGGAGAAGTTGGCGACGGTGGTCACACTGAGGAAGAGCAAGGAGCCCAAGGAAGGCAAGGAGCCCAAGGAAGGCAAGGAGCGAAAGGAGCGTAGGACCAAGGGGAAGGAGGGCAGGACAGAGCTGAAGAATGTGGCCGTGGGGAAAACGAGCGCAGTGACAATACCTGTTAAGGTGCCCGGCAAAAGAGGAAGGAAACCGAAGGTCAAAGTCCTACCTCCTGTACCCACCAATCAAGGTATTATCATTTAGCTTTTCTCTTTATTTATAGTCGGAATAATACCAAACCTGAATGATTTGAAAGTGGTGTCAGTATTAAATTCTCTTTAAATGCAGCCAGATTACTTCAGTCATGTGACAGTAACCACGTTTGTTGTCGCCTCTAATGCCCCTAAAACGAGGTCGAACCTCTGCTACATTTAAGGCTTTAGTACATATAATTCAGACAGACTTTCAATAGTACCTCAGGTGTGTGTGCGTGCGTGTGCGTGTGCGTGTGTGTGTAATTGTGTCTCCTGTGTTGAGTCAACAACAAAGGAAAAATAAGATTTCAGCACTAATTGGGAGGCACAGATGATAACTGTTCTATTCTTAAATGTCCTTAAATCATGATCAGACATGTCGGTATAAATGAATCTTATCATAATGTGATTGTTGGAATTAATTAAGGCTGAGCGTGTGTGTGTGTGGGGGTGTGGGTGTGTGTGCGTTAGCGTACTTTTAAAGCTGAAAAAAAGATTTCTTGTGAGAATTAAAAATTGCATCATTGCATGTTTAAAGACGCCTCTCCTCATC
The DNA here is from genome assembly GCA_943593645.1 of Bovichtus variegatus. NCBI lineage: Eukaryota > Metazoa > Chordata > Actinopteri > Perciformes > Bovichtidae > Bovichtus > Bovichtus variegatus. Next base: position 13,197,255 of record CALSCE010010723.1, read on the forward strand.
ATGAGCCGAGATGATGCCGCATGTCTTTAAAACATGTCAAATTACGTAATATATGAATTATGTATATGTATTGTCACATCAACTAAAAGCTTTAATGAAATGCTGATAAGTGTGCAAATGTCAAAGGACATTTTTCCATATTTCCATCATTTTTTTGGGGAAGAAAGTCTTCATGAAATACAACATTTCAGAAGAGCCATATCTTCCCGTGTGCTCGCATTCAAGTCTCCAATAAGTTCCAGTTAGTTCAATAGACACAGAAATGTATCTCTAAAACATGAAAGCAAGTCTTTTCCATAAGCTGGTGCTCCTGCGGTTATGAGGCAGCCAAAGATGTACATTAAAGTTGTGTTATTTGGATTTGTTACCTGGAATTTTATCTTTTTTCTCCCCAATGTCGAATAGCCAATATCCCTGTATCCTGATCTTTGTCAGTGCTAACTCCACTGTGTTCAATATTAGATAAATAGATCAATAATTGTAAAATGAATTATCACATATTGTGGAAAACGTATAAATACAAATAATTTCTGCAAATATTGAATAAATTATTCCATATTTAGAGTATTTTAGAGTTTTATAGGACTTTTATTTTATCATAGACGTTTTTATTTAAAAAAAGTCCTTTTTCCCAGTATGCCATTTTGCCATGCCAATTTGAAATTTTTGTTTTATTTTGTCGTCTTTCAACCAATCACATGTCCACCGTTAGCTACCTGTTAGCTACCCCGTTAGCTACCCCGTTAGCTACCCGTTGGCTACCCCGTTAGCTACCCCGTTAGGTACCCGTTAGCTACCCCGTTAGCTACCCCGTTAGCTACCCCGTTAGCTACCCCGTTAGGTACCCGTTAGCTAC
>CALSCE010010723.1:13198120-13209384 GCA_943593645.1 Bovichtus variegatus
CTACCCCGTTAGGTACCCGTTAGCTACCCCGTTAGCTACCCCGTTAGCTCCCCCGTTAGCTACCCGTTAGCTCGAGCAACAACGATGTCAAAGTCATTCTGAATCCATTATCTGTCGGCTGGATGGCAGAAAGAATCTTAATTACTTTTTATGATCCCTTGACTCTTCCTCTAGCGGCAGCAGCAGGTCAACGTTTTCTCTTATCCGGTGAAATCTACTCGATGGATTCCCGTTTATGTTTGTACAGACGTTCATGGTTTCCAGAGGACGATGTTTAATGACTTTTGTGATCCCTTGACTTTTGCTTCCAGCGCCACCATAGTGTGAAAGGTCTTAACAATTATTGGATGGATTGCCATTAAATTTGACTGGTGACATTCCTGTTCCCCTTTTAACTTCCTCTAACGCCATCACAAGGTCAACATTTTTAATTTACCCATCAGCCTCAGCCAGCCAGGCATCAGGAGTCACCTGTGCAGCGATCATGCTGTGATCCCTCGCTGGCTTCCCACCTGCAAAAGTGGTTCATCACAATGCAAAACTTGGCCCATCCATCCCCGGTATCTGCAGTTAGGTTTTGCCCCAGCACCCTAGAGAAGCTTTAGCTCAGTATAATTAAAACATTTATAATAAAAAAAAAAGAAGATGTCCTGGTCAAGAATGGCTAAAGTCATTTAGAAAATGTTGCGACGCCCTATTGAGGCTCTTGCCTCGACTCATGTTTTTCACTCCCCTGTCCTCCAACAGCACCTCCTCCCACCCCAGGGGTCCACACTAAGGGTCAGGCCCACAGCGCCCAGAGCCATGGCAAGAACCACAGACAGGCCAACAGCAAGACCCCGGTCCCCTCAGCACCAAAACAGAGGGGCCGCAAACCCAGGTAAGACCTCCTGACGGAGAGAAATATAAATGATGGACTCTGATGGAGTAAAGCAGGCAAGAAAGAGCAACGCCACAATAAAACTGTGATGCCCAACACATCACGCTGTGCTTCTCTGGGAAACTGTCACAAATGTTTAACTTAAAGGCTTTAATGTAGCTTTTTTTTTTTTTTTGCTTTATTGGAGAGTCAACAATGATTGGAAGGAGAGAACAACATGGATACACACGACATGAGCCAGCAGGAAAAAGCTTTTTGGAAATGTGCAAGAATGAATTGGCTCCCAGATATTTGGAAAAAAGGGAATCTGAGATGTTACACGTGCTGGATGAATAAACAAATAAAGCAACAGAACTGTTCCCTCCCTTAGAGACTTAGAGACTCTATATATCTGAGGTGGATGGAATTCTTTTTAAAAAACTTTATTTAGATTTCAATGTTAATTACATAACATGAAACACGTTAAACAGTCCCTGACAGTGACAGAGGGATTACTTTCTTTCTTTCTTTCTTTCTCTCTTTCTTTCTTTCTTTCTTTCTTATTTTGTCATTGTAGAAAGTACAACATCACTGGATTCCAACTTTGTTTAACTTATTCTTCAAACTAAATACAGAACTGATCTGTCAAATGTGAGGGTTTGATGTTATTTTTGCTTTAGGTTTGGCACATTTGTAGAATAAGAATACTCACTTTACCAGCTGAGTTGTGTCTGAGCGTCTGAATTCACTCCAGACTAGAGAGAAGTGCTGATCAGAAATATATTCCAGGTTGAGCAAAGTTGAGATTTGGTTATAATGTGAAAGAGAGAAAGAAAAGTCCCTTATTCTCAGACGGACGTCTACAGATAGTTTAGGATTGAAACAGTGGGAAGAGGAGAAAGGGAAAAGACGTTAGAAATAACGTGTGAGAGATGAGTCACTTAGGGGGAAGTAAAAAAAAAAAAAAAGAAAAAGGCAACAGCAGACTAATGAGAGACGGAGGGAGAGAAAAATGGCAGATGAGTGTAAGAGGAAGAGAAGAAACGCCAACAGTAATAAAAAAGGATTAAGGAAATGGAGAGAAGAGGGATGACAATCACCGCTGCGAAGGAAGAAAGAGAGAGACGGACTTGAGTGAGGATGAGAAAAGATAAAAAAGCAACAGAGGTGACGATACGAAAGAAGGGAGCACAGATGAGATGGAAGGAGATGCACATGGGGAGAAAGGAGTCATTGATTTGAGGAGAAGGAGGAGGCCTTGTGGACGGAGTCGGGGTCGTTTCCAGGTCGGGCTCCAGCTTCGGGTCGTGTTTTGTTCAGATACCTCCGGTCACAAGAAGATTTAAAAAGTCCTCACGCCGTGCGGTTTTCAAACCATCTTAATCTGTTGCTTTTGTCTTTTCGCACTGCTCACTCATTAACTGGGACCGGAGTTTTATCTGTTCTGCCACCGTTGCCAGTGCTGTCTTGAATTCACCAGTCGCTCTCTGCAGTTAACATGGCAGCTGCATTTAAAAAAAAAAAAAAAGAAAGAAAGAATATGAGTTCTAAGAGGGTCTGATTTATTAAAAAAAAAAGTGATTTTTAAAGATGTTGTCACTTCTACTGTACTACAGAGCCCAGCGGCTGTCATGGAAAAGCAAATCACAACTCGTTTGTCATTTATGCTCTCAAATGAATAATTTGTGCTCAAATAAATGGGCAGAATGTTTAACGATATTGTTGACATTTTAACGCACGTTTGAGGGATATTGGAGATGACACAACATTGTTTATTAGGTGAAATCCAAACACATATTCTTGTATCTGTCCAACTCCAAACCAAACTGCTCATCAGATTGGAGTTTCCATTCCCAGACAATTTAAATGTTTTTGTTTTTAATATGCACAGCAGTTACTAAATGCAAAGCCCATTTAGTTTATTTATTAGTTTTTTTTAAAGCTCACTGACACTTTTTTTTTGCTGTTATGTTGTTATTTTATCCTAAATAATGCAGCTCTATTTTGCAAGTGAAAATGAACGGCTGCATGGCAATAAACAAGACAATAATTCCAAATTCATTCTGAGAGAGAAAAAATAAAAATAGGTCTGACATAATTGTTTGTATGCAACAACTGTGGCTGAGCAGTGAAGTGAGTGGAGCTCCGGCTGCAGACGCAGAGTCTCTCTGCGCGGGATAAATCTGTGACAGCAGTCTCATGAACGGGGTCAAACATGGGTCAAATGCATGTTCAGCAGAGGCGGTCAAACTATCCATCTACTGTGTAAAATAAATGTGAATTGACAACAAAACACTTGGAGAGAAGCTGCTGCGTGTGATGTCGAGGCTTGTGCGTTTGTGTCACACTTTCGCGGTGCTTTCATTCACGAGACGGATCAGCCTCTGTACGTTTGAGGTGCATAATCTGTCAATTTTATCGGGACAGATCTAAATACAATAACAATCCTTTTACAAGTTTTTTTTCCTAATTACTTCTGGCACTTATTGGTATATACAAATATGACATTATTCAGATAATAATAAATCAAAAACCCTCTCTTTCTGACTAGTTTTTCTCTCGGGCCCTGCGTATATAAACGTTATTTATGGTTATTTAATAGATGTAATTTGGGGTGACCCGCTAACACCCCTGTCCCACCTTATAAAACTGCATTTAACTTCATTCGCTGATGTCGGAGAAGCAAGTAGATGACTTCTGAAGTCTGAGCGCACATTTTGGATTTCAGCTACTTTTTCCGAAATGTGCAGTTACGGTTTAAGTGGCTGGATTTCTTAAACTCCTCCCCCTCCACCTCTTGATACGTTATCCACAACTGAACGAAAATATCCATCTTCGTTTTTTCTAGAGACTCCATGCGATCGACTCAAATTTGATGAAATGCCGCCAAAAACGCTGCGTGTCTCCACTCGCAGTATGTCTCGTAACATAAGCTAAAGATGCTCTGCCACGATCTTGATAACTATAATCTGTCAATTGGATGTGTCACAAATATGCAATTAAGTCATTAGCTCACCACCTCCGTAGACCTGCTGTAGGCCTGGACACTTCCTGCCTTTCCAACGGGCAGCCTTCTGATCCAAAGCGTGCTCCCATCACCAGCTGCTTGTCCCTTTGTCTGCGTGACTGGGAAATAATGGCACCTACAGAGATTAGAAACACATGAGGATTAAAAAAAGAAATAAATATGTTTGTACCGTCTCAACCAGCCCTCTACAAATCCCCAGGGAGCAGTGGAGCTTCCTGCCTCTGGCTTAGTGAGAAAACACTGCTGCAGGCTACTCGAGCTGCTAATTACTCATCAGAATTCCTGTCCTCCCAGAGATCCTGGTGCAGCGCCGGTGGAGAAGAAGAAGAAGGGAAAGAGGAGAAACCAGGAGCTGGCTGTCAAGGAGGGGGCGGAGAGTGACGACACTACCTCAATGTCAGCCCACAACATGGGTGGAGAGGACAGCCAAGACCCCCTGGATAACGCGGTGAGTGGACGGACCGAGCCCGGACACAGTGGGCTCAAAGGGACGAGTGGTGTTGATGTATATTGTGATTTTTAGATGTGACGTTTGAGGTGATTTGTTAAGAGACTTAAGTTGTGCATGATAACTGTTGTGAAGAAACGAGACAAAAAGGATGAAACTGCGAGTGACGGGAAGCCGACAAGCTTTTTTTGGGAATTGCCGTCTTGTTGACATCAACCAGAAGCAGCAAGTTGTTAACGTCACAACGATATCAATGCTTCATTTATAATTGGACAACGCATACACATTTTGATTTTCTTGCATGCATGACAGCAGCCAGAGTAGTTGGGTTAGATGTTTTCATGGTTTCATCTCATATTGCCACGTTGGATGTTATGTACCTGAACATTTAATTAAGTTCTTTTATTAAAGGGCTCAGCTGCATGTATGTAATATCACTTTAATCACATTAAATAGCCGAGTAACAGCAGATAGTTAAACTTCCTTTGTCTGGTTGTTTCCATCTTTGCATTTATCTTGTTCCTTCCTTCCTTCCTTCCTTCCTTGCTTCCTTCCTTCATTCGCTCATTTCCTCCTGCCTTCCTTTATTTTCTCTGCTGTCTTTATGACCTTCTTTCTGCTCTTTCACCGTCATATCTCTTCTTGTCCTCTTTCCACCTCACCTCCCCTTCCCCTCTCTCCTTCCCCCCTCTCCTTCCTCTCTCTCCTTCCTCTCCCCCTCCCTCTCATTTCACCTCAACATCTCATTGCATTGTGTCCTCCATTGTCCCCAATTTTGGATTCGTCTTCCCAACGCTCGTCTTTTCCCTTTCCACCCTTCCTCTTCCTCTCTTATCTCACCTTCCTCTCTTTTCTTCTATCTACTCACCCATCTTCTCCTCCCCTTCTTCAGAAGCGGCGTTCGGGACGTCAGGTGAAGAGGAGGAAGTACAACGAGGATTTGGACTTCAAGGTGGTGGACGATGACGGAGAGACTATCGCAGTTCTTGGAGCCGGTCGCATCTCAGCGCTGAACGCCACCGCTCTGGCATGGCAGGCTGAGGTCAGGAAGGACACAGACTCTCCTTCTTTTTTTCAGTTTCTCTTCTTGTCTTGTGCTTCTTCATCTTCCGTCAAATCTTCACCAAAAACTTTCGGGTTTGAAGAAACTGCGAGCGCCATTTCTGTTTTTAATGTTTGACAGCAGAACATCTTTCTTTCATGTAGACGGTGTCAATATCTGAATTTGGTATATTTAATCAAGTTTCAAATCAAATCAAGTTTATTTATATAGCCCAATATCACAAATTCTACATTTGTCTCAGTGGGCTTTACAGCCTGTACAGGGTACGACACCCTCTGTCCTTAGACCCTCACATCGCACAAGGAAAAACTCCCTAAAAGATACCCCACAATTAGTGGGGGAAATATGGAAGAAACCTCAGGGAGAGCAACTGAGGAGGGATCCCAGGACGGACAGACGTGCAATAGGTGACGTGTGTACAGAACAAACAGCATAGTTAAAAATACAGCATGGACAATCTATGTGACAGAAAACATGATACGATGGTATATAAAAAGATGGATCCAGGGGGATGTCAAGGCTTCCTGGTGTCAGGCAGGACCAGGGCAACAGGTGCAGCCACGATTCGTGGTCCAGAAGTAATCTTTAATAGTGGCAACCTGCCAGATGAGGGACACAGAAACTCTGGGGATGATGCCCCAGATGGTGAGTTAGTAACATGCATTTAAGGGACATGAATGCGTATCAATAGAGAGGGAGAGAAGGAGAACGAGAAAGATAGGGAAGAGGAGAGGAGTGAGTCCCCCGACAGTCTAAGCCTATAGCAGCGTAACTAGGGGCTAGTCCAGGGCAAACCTGAGCCGGCCCTAACTATAAGCTTTATCAAAGAGGAAAGTCTTTAACCTGCTCTTAAATGTGGAGAGGGTGTCTGCCTCCCGAACACACGCTGAGACCTGTCCAAACCTAGTGTAAAACAAATGTTAACAGAACAATAACTCAGTAAAGTTTGTAATGTTCAGTTTTTTTTTGAAACCTTCAGAGAGGTGTTGATTTATCTTTGTTTATTTCTGAGGCTAGAGTTTAACGCCGCTGTTGGGTTGGATCGTCTCATTGGAATAAAGACGATGGACGATCAATATTGGCAAACATTTTGTATAATACACATCTTTAAAGTATGTCAGGTGCTTCTGTGAAGGCGTTATTTTTGATTCAAGTCTTTTATTCCTTTTATTCCTGTGTGATCACAAACCTCGGTGAACTGACCTTCATCCGAGCAGGCAGCTAATGCTTTCTGTCTCCCTCTCCCTCAGGAACCACCTGAAGACGAGGCCAACATCATCGAGAAAATTCTGTCTGTCAAATCAGTGAAGAAGGAGGTGAAGAAGAAAGAACAACACACACACACACACACACACACACACACACACACACACACACACACGTATCATGTGTATGACATTATTCTTTTCCCCTCGTTCTTCAATTCTCTCTCCTGCTGCTCTTCATATATTTATTTCTACTTCACTGAATCCGTCTCTCCCCCTCCCTCCTCCCTCCCTCTCCCTCCTTAGACTTCATCATCAGAGGACCAAGTGGAGGAGACAGAGGAGTTTTATGTCAAGTACAGAAATTTGTGAGTCTCTCCATGATTGCTTCTTCACACGTTTTACATATGACATCTCTTTCATATGTTTCTGATACCCTTAAGGCTTTATATGTTATATGGATGCACCTGCTCAGACCATATGTTGCATAGATTCATCGTGCCAAGTGCAGCTTTAGTGTTGACAGAAGGTGAACCTGCTTTGTGCTCATTGGGGGTGGGAGTTTCCAAACAGGTGGTGCGTCGCAATTTCGATGTCAGTTCATCGGTTGTAATTGCATTTTGCCCACCTGCTCCGACCAGCTGAACCAGAGCAGGGTTAGAGGACTCCCATCGGGATTGTGGCTGAAAAATAACTCGGATTGGGACATTCTTAGGCCACAACATGCAGGAACAACATGTTCATGGGGCAGTTGTGGCCAGAAGTGAGGCAGTGATTTAAAAAGGCCACCAGTTGGCATTAGGCTCTTCGAGACGGTGTCGGTCTGTCCGTTACTTCGGTCCAGACTGAAACATCTCAACCGCTGTTGGATGGATCGCAGATGAAACTTTGCGCAGACATTTCTGTTGCGCAGGGGATGAACTCGAGCGCCTCCAGCACGTTGACATTTGGGGCTCATGTCTTGACAGCTGTTGGAAAAGGATGACAGACTCTTAGCAAGTCTTTGGACTATTAGTGGGAACGGAAGGAAAACCCCACGTCATCGCTCGGGCTGCGCTGCATTCGGCCACGCTTGCGTGCCGTTTGTGGCATCGCGGCGAGGGAGGGGAAGTGTACTTTGATTGAGTTCATTCGGCATGAGGTGGCGAGTGCGAGGTTGAATCTCTTATCAGCCGATGAGCAAGTTTTTCTAGTAGGACTCGCCACAAACAAGCCGTATGAAATGTTTTCATCAGTCTGTATTAAACTTTTTGGCCCCACGGCCCGGTTTCCAGGGGTAATTGTAAACATACAATTTAATTATTACATATATAATGTAAATGTAAATATTACATTTTATATTATGCAATTTATTTGAATTATTATTACATTGTAATATATATAATATAATACATTTTTACAATAAATATAACACAAAAGAAAAACGTTTTATTCTTCCGCTGCGGCCCTGTGGTTGGGGACCCGTGGTTTACGGTGCACGTTATGTGTTTTTTGTCATTATTGTTGAAACCAGTACTGTGCTTGTTTTTGGGTTTTGGGAAAACATCTAAACTCCACCCAGAAAGGACGTCCGCTGAGACCCAAGGAGCTGCTTGAGCCCGGGTTACAGACGCTTACATGATCAAAGAAATGTCCTAAATATCATCCGGGGAATGTCACCCAGTCACCGTCATGACAGATGAAAGCGTTTAAGAATTGTCTCGACTCTGTCAGAGCTACTTAGTTAATAGTATTTATGACATTGATTTCTCCCATAGCCGTTGACTTTGCACACATGGGCTGTTTTATCAGAAGTCTGTTCTCCTGGGTCAGTAAAGTGCTTCTCAGCAGAGCGGGGAGTTCTTCATCCTCTCACTGAGGCTCGGCTCTGGCAGCCAGTCCGGGATCTCTGGAGACGCTCCGGTTTGTTCCATCGCTTTGTATCTTTAAGGAAGGTCCTACACAGATATAGCATCATTATTATGATCGTAATTTATTCCCAGGGGTGATGAATAAAACATGGTGCTTGAGCTGAATCCGACTGAATGGACGCGAACGCTTTACTGTTCTAAGAATAATTAGTTTATTTAGAATAATGTATTCGCAAATTATAAAGTTACAGAAAACTGCCCCAAGTATAATATTTGTAGTGTAAAAATCATTATTATACATAATGCATTATCAAAGACATGGGTAGTCGCATTGGCAGTTTAGTGGCTGCATGCAGCTCGTACTGTACACTGAACGCTGCGGTGACATTTATGTTTGTCCATTTATAGATTGGGGGTTATGGATTAAATCATGCATGTAAAACTGTAGCCATAGTAACAACATTTGTTTCCCATAGACTATTAATTAGCTAATTATTTGCCAGTGCAACATCTAGCCAGATATTCTCATAGGATCTCTGTAGCGTCCTGAAGTTGACAGTTTTTCTTTACGTGCACAAATAGGCTTCATTTTGAGTTGATTGTGATTTGGTTATGGTGTGATTTGGTTATTTTTTTTTATTGACTTTTACAACGTGCACACGAAATACATAGTATGCTCCACTAAATATAAAGCTGTGTTGATTCTTATGTCATTGTAGTTCCTACCTACACTGCAAGTGGGCGACTCTGGAAGAGCTGGAGAAAGATCCCAGAATCCACCAGAAGATTAAACGCTTCAGGACCAAACAGGCGCAGATGAAACATCTGTTCACCGAGGTAACAATCAACCCGCTGTTTATGTTTATTGTGCTTATCTGCTGCTCAGGTCTCATCTTCTTATTTTGAGTCACGCTGGACAAATTCGTATTTAATAATCTAGCAAAGCTATTAGCCACAGTAGTTGTTGGATGAATGTGAACCTGATTACTCCAGGTGCGTAATGAATGGGCCACACTGTCTCATAATTCACAAGCAGTGTTGCTGCAAAGTGTTGAAAGTGCTTTCAAGGTCAAAAGGTCACCTCCAACATGCCGTTACCAAGGCAACAACTTGATTTACAACTGCGTAATTTCAACTTTATGGTCGCGTGCTTTATCATTTCATATCGTCTATCATTCTCTTCATCAGCTTTTTTTTTTATTTATTTATTTATTTATTTATTTTTTTTAACAAATGTTAAGTCAAGTCAAACATACAAAGAGAAATAAAAAAAAATTCAGTTAAATAAAAAAAAATAAAAATACAAAGAGTAATAACCAATGAAAAATAATGATATATTAATAACCAATATGTTCTTATGTTTGGGCTATTTTGTAGGGTTATTTTATTATTATTTATTTATTTATTTTACAGCTTTTTTGCTTATTTCACATTATTTTCATTTCACTGTTGCTTTATAAAAGTTTCCCCTGACCGGATTAATAAGAAATCTTCTTCATTTTACTTATCTATTTGTCATTTTTATTGTTGTTTTTTTTAGTTTCGTATTACTCTGTGCATTTGTCCTTTATTTAATCCTCCACTTCATTTTTATCGTCCACTTATTTTATTGCTTTCTTTTTACCTTTCTGCTGTGACCACGTACTAATAAAGGATTTCTGATTTCTGAATGATGAATAATCTCTTCTTTCTCCATCTCTCTTTGTCCCCTCAGCCCGATGAGGACTTATTCAACCCAGACTATGTAGAGGCGGACAGAGTGCTGGAGGTGGCTGTTACAACAGATACTGAGACTGGAGAGGTAGGTAACGCATAGACACCGACACACACACACACACACACACACACACACACACACAAGCACACACTGACTTCCTGTGTGTTGTTGTAGGAGGTGACCCATTACCTCGTTAAGTGGTGCAGTCTCTCGTACGAAGAGGCGACGTGGGAGCTGCAGGAGGACTTGGACCCAGAGAAGATCAAAGAGTTTGAGCAGATCCAGAAACTGCCAGCGGACCTCAGACACATGGTGAGGAGGAATGCAGTGGAAGTTGATTATAAAAAGAAAAATACGAATTTGAATACAAACACGGGTTCAGTTTCAGCAAGCGTCAGATCTCGGTAAGCTTGGAAAAAGCACACGTGTACAAGTTTTGTGGAACAATTGTTTAAAAAATTAAATAAAAATATATCGACAAAGATTTACTATAGACCAAAACCACGAACAGTGCAAAGAGAAATAAGCAAAAATTAAAACTGCCTCTATAAAGTATTATTAGTGTAAGTATTCAACAATTTGAAATGTTATAAAATGAATCCAATGAATGCAAGACCTGTTAAAATGATTTAACAATTTGCATTGTTACTGTTATAACCTGAGATATAACCTGATTAATAATAACCTGATTAATAGTCTGAATTGCCATGTCACATCTGTTCTTTATTCACTTTGACATCCTTTCCATGTCAGCTGATTTCTTTATTTTCTTTTATTTGCCCTCACTAGTTTGTGACTGTACGTTTTTGCAGTACCGTGTGTGTGGAGCCGTGAACCTAACATTTGCAAGTAAATTGAGCAAAATGTGTTGATTTATGACTTCTTATATTTGCAAGTGGACTTACAACAACTTGTAAAACCGCGTCTGTTTTTATCAATTTTTCCTGATGGGCTCCGTCGCTCTCAGCCAGAAGAGCACATCACCAGATTTGCATTGCTGAAAAGATATGAAGATATTCAGATTTTAAATCGCAGCAGCACCAGCCGATACAGCCTCACAGGAAAAACAATTATCATTTTTGTAGCAACATGAT
>CALSCE010010723.1:13219809-13256015 GCA_943593645.1 Bovichtus variegatus
CCTCTTTTCTCCTCTCCCCTCCTCTCCTCTTTTTCTTCCTCTCCTCTCTTCTTCCTCTCCTCTCCTCTTTTTCTCTCCTCCTCTCCTCTTTTCCTGTCCTCTTATATTTTTTCTCCGCCCTCTTCTTCCCCTACTCTTCCTCTTCTCTCTTCCTCTTCTCTCCTCTTTTCTCCTCTCCCCCCCCTCCTCGTTTTCTTCCTCCTCTCTTCTTCCCCTCCTCTCCTCTTTTCCTCTCCTCCCCCTCATAACAGATGGCCTGCCTTAATGACTGAAACAGATTGCACACAAAGCTGTGTGTGTGTGTGTGTGTGTGTGTGTGTGTGTGTGTGTGGTGTGTGGTGTGTGTGTGTGTGTGTGTTTTTATATATTTTGACATTCATCTTGTTACTACAGAGTCTTCCTGTATATTGTGCCTCTCATCCAGGAGTCCTTGGTGATCGACACGCCTCGGGTGAGGAAACAGACCCGTCACTACAACTCCTTCGAGGATGACGAGCTGATGGAGTTCTCAGAGCTGGACAGCGACTCGGAGGAGCGGCCGTGTCGGACACGCCGCCTGGGCGAGCGCAGCCGGCGCTACCTCCGTGCCGAGTGCTTCCGGGTCGAAAAGAACCTGCTTATCTTCGGGTATGACCTCAGAAATAATTCACACACGGCTGCACATTTACACCTCGGAGCACCAGGCAGCGTAAGTTAGATTTTCAGGAAGTAACAGAAAGTAATCGTTCTTCTTTTCAAGTAATCTGGAGAGCAGTTCCACAGCAGCGTAATGAAAAAGCGCCTCGTCCTTGGACGGCCTCGCATAACAAAATGGAGAAATGCACATTACAAGCGACTGTTTTCCATTTCTCTCTGTATGAATGCACAGTGTGAACACACGCAGCCCTCACACCTTACAGAGTCTTAAACCTTGTGGGATGGCAGCTTACTGATGCTCAGTCCAATAAGAAGCTACTCGTGAGCTTATGTCTCTTTGTGTTTACACGCGTGGTCTGTTGCAAGCTCCAGAGTGAACATAAACAAGCCCGAATACACCAGCGCAAACTTCTCCGTGAAGCGAATAAATCTGTGATCATACACTTATTGTTTTATGGTTCAGATAAAAAAAAAAAGATATTTATTTATTGCTACTATATTTCCTGTGTCTATCTTCTCATTTGTTCCCTCTACATTCTTTTATATATCTTTCCAGGTGGGGTCGGTGGAAGGACATCCTAAACCACGGTCGCTTTAAATGGCACCTGGCAGAGAGAGACATGGAGGTGATCTGTAGGTAAGGAAAACAAGTCTTTCTCTTATCATTTTACAGAATGATTTAGTGTAACGGTAAAAAAAAGACACCAGCGTCGGAGCTGTAATGCTCGGACTCTATACCTGCAGACAAAGCCATTGTTGCATGTTTAAAAAAACAAAAAAACATGCACATATTAAACAAAAAGATGCTTCTTTTGTGATGCAGGGCTCTGCTGGTTTACTGCCTGAGACACTACAAAGGTGATGACAAAATCAAGAGCTTCATCTGGGATCTGATCACACCCACCAAGGAAGGACAGGACCAGGCGCTGCTCAATCACTCTGGTGAGCGACCTGGTAACATATGATGTCAGCCGCATACTTAGCATTGCACTCCTATAACACACTATGCACGAAAAAAAGGATTAAAATCGATGCAGCAGAACCAGAGGTATTTTATGCCTGAAACTCAACACTTCTATATTTTCTTCATTTCCAAACTTGTCGTCTTCAGACCCACACGGCGCTGAGAACATTTCCCCGGTTTTCATACGGCTCCCTCTGGAGCCATAAGAGGCTTTATAGTATATTTGTCACACGTGCATTGATACTCCCCTACACCTATAAACACACTTTGGTGTGTAAAAGTAATGGAGTTCTCCTTTAACTGTGTCAATTGACTTTCATTGTCGTGTTTCTGTAGGATAAAAAGTTTACCTTGTCACTTTCAAAATAATTCGACCTCAGGAGCTCCCGCTCTGTCTTGCACTTTATTAATTATTTTCATTTAAATGTCAGCATGTAGTTCAGTATATACAGATTCCACGGTTAGCGATTCACCGAGTAGATTTGCCGTAATGCGCTGGTTATTTATCTCCCTCCCTCTGTGTCCCAGGTTTGTCAGCTCCCGTTCCTCGGGGTCGGAAGGGGAAGAAGCTGAAGAACCAGCTGAACGTTCCCGAGGTGAAGAACGCCGACTGGCTGGCCCACTGTAACCCCGAGGTGGTGCTGCAGGACGAGAGCTACAAGAAACACCTCAAGCAACACTGCAACAAGTCAGTTTACAGATCACCGCGCTAACTCAAATCACCACGACGAAGCGGCAGTTTGCTGCTGATGTAACCGTTGGACCTTTCATGCGTTCTGCAACAAGTCTTTTTGCTTTCATTTGGTTGTGAAATTTATCAGCTGCCAGAAACGTCTCAGCTTGTATTATTAAAAAGTCTTTTACTGTGGTGCATTCATGATACAAAGTCCCCGTTTCTCTCCGCAGGGTGCTACTGAGGGTGCGGATGTTGTACTACCTGAAGGTGGAGGTGTTGGGTGAGGCTGCCAATCAAGCTCTGGAGGGGATACCTGCCAGGTACGGAGCGGACGCCATGTTTTCTATATTTTTAATCAAAAATGCTTTTGGACTGGACAGATGGTTGGTTGATTTGTGCAAAATCTGCGCGGGAAATTGACGTAATTGTGAATTGATTTCGTGCTTACGTCCTCCTGCATGTTTTCATTACCAGCAAACTGGAAACATAAGTGATGAGACTGAAAGTGCTCAGACACTCAGTCACGGTGTCATATGGCCTTTTTGACTGAGTGTTTGTTTGCTTGTGTTTTCAGTAAGCCGCAGAGTCCTGCTTTGACTCTGACAGCCCTGACTGACAGATTGATTGTTTGCATGCGTGTCTGTTTGTGTTGACAGTAAACTGGAGGTGTCGCTACCCGACATCGACTACATTGAGATTCCAGCAACGTGGTGGGATGCAGAAGCTGACAAGTCTCTCCTCATAGGAGTCCACAAACACGGTGAGCCCTCGTGTCAACTCTGGTCCTTGTTTTGACATATTTACCCATGAAAGCTTGCATGATCGCCGTTGATTTAGTTTTTATGTTTGTCGGCGATATCTCAAGAATTCCTTCAGGGAATTTCTTCAAATGTGGCACGAATGTGCACTTGGATACAAGGATGAACTGGTGAGATTTTGGTGGTGAAAGGTCGAGGTCGCTGTGACCTGACTTCACTCCCATTCGCGTGAATGCGATATCTCCTGAATTTCTTTTCAGCAACTTTCTTCTAATGCGAGAGTCACTCACGGCACAAACGAGGCATCATGAGTTGGATTAGAGAACGGCCCACAACAATTGTGTGTGTGTGTGTGTGTGTGTGTGTGTGTGTGTGTGTGTGTGCACACGTTTTTTCTGTGTGTTGATGGTGTCTTTCTCCTTGAACAGGCTACGAGCGGTACAACGCCATGCGTGCTGATCCAGACCTGTGTTTCCTGGAGAGGGTGGGAATGCCCGACGTCACAGCGCTGTCTGCTGAACAGGGAGGAGCGGAGGGAGCCTCGGACATAGCTGACAGGTAGAGTACTCACACACACACACACACACACACACACATACAGGTTCATACAGTGCAACAACCTATAGTTAGACAAAATCCATCAATGTTTGTAATTAGGAAAAGTATTAATAAGAGTCTTAAAACACCTTCTACATACTTAAGATTTTTGAGGAAGATAATAAAAGTGATATTTCAGAAAGAAAAAAAACGTATATATATACAGATATATATATATATATATATATATATATATAACAATTTTATATCTATGTTGTAATAAAAAGATATAGTGAGGCAGTATATTTTACATTGGAAAAAAAACGTAAAAAAAGTAGTAATAGTATAATTTGAGCATTTTAAATAACTGTTTTAATTTAAAAATGTAAAACATACAAGAACACAAACACAATATGTGTACTGGGCCTGTGTCTTAAACTATATGTTCGACACAGGGGACCCTCTTTAAGATTCATTATAAAGCAGAGCCCACATTAAGATACTTATAATGTCCGTTGATATTGTGCTTTGGTGGTGCATATCCCAAAACAAGCTTTTCAATTAAATTAGCACACCAGCAGCAGTAGACACACAGTGAGCATGCAGCTCCACGGCCCTGTGTGCAGTGACGCAGCCTCCGTCTGTCACGCGTGTCGTAGAGACAGACACAGCTCAGCTTCCCTGCAGATCTTCAGGAGCCACTTTCTCCTTCCACCAGCCGCGGCTTCTTTTACTATCTGTACGAGCGTTCACAGCAGGAGTTTGCCAACACTGGTGCGAAAAACACATCCTGCTGTCTGGGATGTTTGTTTTCATCGACGCTGCCACCTCTCTGCCCACACACCTGCTTTACATACGGAGTGCGAAGAACAATGTTATAAACACATGGGAAAACATGCAAAGGGTGACATCAGGGTGCTAATTATTTAGATGGCAACCATATCAATGATAACGCTATGAGTGGGGCAAGAGATGCGTTTATATAGATGACAGACACGCGGCTTCCAGGAAGTATTTGATTTTTGCCATAACCCGCCACTTAACTCTAAGAGCTACATGTTTTTCCCACCCCTGACGAGTCATTTTTCTGGCAGTTTCACTGCACTTACGAGTGTTGCATGAAGAACCTGCACTGACAAAAGCCAGAGAGGTATAATTGACAGAGAGAGTGAGCCAGAGAAAAAGAGGAAAGCGTAGACGTAGCGTGGGAAATGTATTTCCCGGGCGCTGCCGCTCCAGCTGACAGCAGAGCTATGAAGATGAGACGCGCGTCTGACGCTTTGATCCTCCTGCTGAAGGTGATTGAAGTTGTCATTCCCTTTATTACCTTCAACCTGAAGCTGTTCCCAGCAGGAAGATCTTCTCGGATGAAAATGCTAACTCAGCAGGCTTCCGACACAGGTTTGAAACAGGATGGGGGGAGAAATAAATAAATAGATACACAGAAGGGAGACATTACAAGGACGGATGTGTGCACACAGAGGCCGTGGTGCAGGAGAGATGGCTGCTCAAAACCTGCATAAAATGTTTACACAAAGCGAGACGCTTTTCCTTATCGCTGCCTTAGTGTCCACAGCACAACTTGGTATTTAGGAAGGAGATGGCTGTTCTTTTGTGTATTCTATAGTCGCTTGTGTTTCCTGTGTCTCTCATTGATGCGTTGCTGTGATTTAAAAACTGTTTATCGTTTTAACTCCTACACATTGCCGTCAGCCAAACGCTGATGTGCTGTCATGTTCAGTGGCTTCGTTATTGTTTAAACAAAAACAGCTTTTTTCCTCTTTACATTTTTTTGGAGCCTCAGGAAATACTTCCCCCATCCTGTTTTAATAATAACAGCTGCACAGTCGCACCTTTTTAATCTCTTTTCTTTAGTTCTCATCACATTTTGATGGGCAATTTTCTGACGGAAACTCTTGTTGTGTCTATGCATCTTAACGTTTTTGCTCTGCTGTCATTTTTTTTTTGTTTGTTTTCTGTTCTCTGACGCGTTTTCTCTTTAGTCAAACATCAGGGAAACTCTGTTTGTCGGAGGAAGTGTGCGCTTACTCGTCCTTACATGCTTTGCACTCAGTCCGTACGAGACTTTGCTCATTGACATCGTCTTGAGTTATTAACTCAAAAGTCATTTCTTTCCTCAGTGTGTGCAAAACTGAGGAGGCCAAGGACGAGACTGAAAGCAAAGCTGACGGAGGGGAGGACAGAGACGAGAGCAGCAAGGTAAGCACGAGGGTAACATTAACGTAAAGATTTCTCTCTCTCAACACCAGACCTCGTTTATTCCTTTATGGACACGTTATCTTCCTCCCCAGAGTCCCGCTCTTGTGTAGATGGTTAAAATGTCCTCTGGGGAAACATTTTTCCAAATTGTGGCTCCTTCCGAGTTGGGCAACGGACCCTAGTGGCCTCTGGGTCCTGTAGAAACGATCGAGTAGAGCTAATGATGCATTTTAATACATAGCAACACTTTTATCATCATCTTCATCATCCTCAGTCTTTATATTTAGGTTCATATGTAGTTTACTCCTCTCTTCATACTTAGTTTGGATTGGTAATTCTTAGTTTTTTATGTTGTTATTTTGCCAACTACTGCACCTTACCTGCACCTTTTAAAACTGTTCAACATATATATATATATTATATAAAACATTTTGCACTATTTGTACATTTTTGCATCTTACACTGTCTCCTACTGTGTATTGCAACTGTTGCACAACAATTTCCCTCGCGATAAATAAACTTTTATCTTATCTTAACACCAGAACAGATGATGTTAGATGATGATGAGAATATTTTAGAATTTTCTTATTTTTATTAGGTTTAATTTGTCTTTATTTGATAAACGTCTGCGCAGCTACGGTTTCTTTGCAACACCGTTTTCTTAATGTGCAGTAAACGCAGTAAGAATTTTACACTTCATAGTAAGAAAGCGAGTTTCAGGTAACTTATCCACCAGGTTTATTTAAATGCTGCTTTAAATGTCTGCAGTCTGAGACGCAACATGCATCTCAATGATCCTGGTATTTTATATCAAATACGAAACATATTTCTTTAACTTGTGAATACACCATTTTAATTGTAGGGAAAAGAAAGCAAAAATATTTCAATTGCAATTTTCTAGTTTCTAAAAGTTAATGTTATAACATGTTTTTTTAAGCTTCCTCTTGTTTTCAAAACATTAATTATAAAATTGCTTTTTTTTTTTTCGATAAGGAGGAAATGGTAGGGCTGGGCCTGAATATCATTGTCTTGATGACAGGATATGTTATTATTGTATTACAAAAATCTCTGGTCCTATTGAATTATTCCAAGTAAAAAGACATTTTACAGTCGTGTCTGTTTTACTGCAAGAGGGCAAATGATTGCATGAAACAATGTTTAATTAATATGTGATTTAGCATACATTGATATACTTAGACAATATTTTTTTATTGATATTCTTATATGGATTTTTAACCATAATGTCTTTAAATCACAGGGAGAGGAAACCTGCTCCAGCACAGACACCTCCGACAAGCCTGACAGTACAGGTCCAGGTGAGACTAAGTGTGTGTGTGTGTGCCTGTGTGTGTGCCTGTGTGTGCGTGTGTGTGCGTGTGTGTGTCGTGTGTGTGCAACATATTTGTTGTATCGTCAACTGTCTTTTATGCCTTTTTACAAATGGTTTTATTTTCCTTTTCTCACCTTTTTTCTACATTATATTGTTTTTTCTACACCAAATAGTTTCATCTGTTTTTCTTTTAAACGTGATGATTTATGACTTGTCTGTTTTTTTCCTTCGCTGTCTTTGTGAAGCGCTTTGTAATTTGGATTTGTGGGTCAGCTGTATAATGTCTGGAGATGCACAGTGTGTTAAAGGCACTATAAGATATCATTACAACTACTCATTAAACTTTTTTTTTTTCTGTAATGAGCAGGACATCCCTTTAGACATATTATAATATAATTTCTGTCCTCTGGGTTCCATCTCCACCTCTATTCAGTCCAAGAGGTGCTTCCCCACGACGTGTCATATCTAAACCCATTTCACCTTTCAGCTGAAGTCTTCATTTCACCGCCGCTCTGCAGAGGACGGGGCTGACGTGGAAGGAGTGTTGATAGAGTGGATGTATAATTAATGGACGTCTAATTGTTAAATATCTCTCTGGAGGAAAAAAAAAAACCTGGTTTCCTGTTGTTGTGGCGTAAATGCGGGGACATAACAAAAAAAAAAATCACCTGTATTCTTGCAACCTTTTCTGTTAATATGCAGGTTCTTTAAGGGAGAATATTCAGGGAAAGCTGCAGTATGAGTTACCGGTTTTTAAATTGTAAAGCCGTAACTCGCACTGGAGATGTAAGAGCCCGATGTACTGCGTTGACTGATCTGGGATGAGCAAGTTCCAGCTCATAAATTCTTTGGTTTATAGTGAGAATCTGTTCAATGATCCGTAAATCCCAGATGGATTAAATGAGTCAATTATTTAATTTATATCTCTATTGTACGTTTTACAAAAGTTAAACCTCTCATGAAGACATACCTTTTCTTGGCAAATTAAACAGGCGTTCATTTTGTGTCAGCAGGACGAGTGTCGAATACTTTTTAATAACCGAAAGTTGACATCCGGTGTCAAATTCTTTAAAAAAAAAAATTTAATTTATGAGATATTTTCTTATCTAATTGATCAAATTGCTAAATTTAGTAGCAAAAAAGTCTCGTACGGCTGCTTTGTGAGAAGACAAAGGTTTGGCTTATTGTGTTGAACATAAAAAAGGAGTTTATATTATATATTATATTTAAAAAAAGTATTATTTTGCTCCCAAAACTCTGATATTTTATTTGTTTTCCGGGACACACGAGCGGTTCTGATAAACTGTCTTTCCTCCGCAGACTCCCAGATGTCGGGTGACTTGTGCGCCCAGGATGCGACATTGGTCACCACGACGACAGCAGGAACAGGGACCGGGGTGGCGTCTCTCCATGTGGTCCAAGCCCGGCCCCTGTGGCCCACCGGCCCCTCCTTGACGGCGCGCTTACGCCGCCTGATCACCGCCTACCAGCGTTTCACGCTGCGCCGCGAGCCGCTGCTCAGGCACGAGTTCCTGCTTCACGACGGCCTCGTTGGCATGGGGATGGGAGCAGCTGGAGCCGCGCACGGTCATCACGCCGGCGGGCCGCTGGCGTGGCAACTGGGTGAAGAGCTGAGGCGCTGCTCTGTGGTCGCCACAGAACCCGACCCCTTGTTCCTGGAGTGGCAGAGAAGGTGACGATGCTGGAAATCTACCGATAAATCTACATATTCAGTATCAGCCGATAGCAACTTTTAAGATCCATATTTATCAGTCTAATGTTATTTTTTATTGCAGATACTTATGCAGTTTGCAGTTTCTTTTATTATGAAAGTGCAGCTTAATACTGTAGAAAATTATTCACCAAATTAAAACTAAAGAATAGAACTTCTTCCTTTCTGTTTGGGTCTGTTTCAAACTGTGATGTTTCCTTATAACACACAAGAAAAGATAAACCACTTTATATTCAGTTACACTTACACTCACTTTCATAAAGATGCCCTCCAGACAACTTGCCGTACTGCAACACAAACGTCTTGAAATACTTAGTTTGAGTCTTTTTTATTGAAAGAAATGTAGAGGTTAGAAATGCACATTGTTTTACACAGCAGTGGTTGTGTAAATGTATGTATTCTTCGTGTCATACACACACTGACAGGTTGTCTTGACCAGGAATTTCAACTACACGCATTCATTTATTTAGATGATCTGTGCTTTCCTCTTCCTAAACTTTCCCAAAATAAATCTTTTCACGTCAGCCTTCTTTCCAAATGTTCTGCATTTATTCAAGAATACGATATTTAAAAACATCATATCTTTGTATCCTCCATCCTGTTTAAGGTGGACTCGTCGAGAACAGGCAGATTTTTACCGCACCGTGTCATCGTTTGGGGTGGTGTACGACCCGGAGAGGAAGTCCTTCGACTGGTCCCAGTTCAGAGCGCTGGCCCGGCTGGAGAGGAAGACGGACGAGAGTTTGGAGAGATACTTCAACTCCTTTGTCAACATGTGCAGGACGGCCTGCAAACTGCCTCCAAGGAAGGAAGAAGGTGAACATGAGCCAGACACAACGTCACAGCTAGGATTTGACAAAAGAAACTGAACGTCTCGCCTGGAGAGCGCCGGATCCTTTCGTTTACGTTTGTTGTTTTACCACAAAGCTAAGGATTCCTGCTGTGTCTCACAGCCACAGTTGGCTGGTTTTACAGTATAAATACAAGCTTGACCGTCGAACCCTATAGAGTCCGACACTGCATTATTTACGAGGGGACGTTCTCATTGGGGTGTAGCTGCGGACCTCGTGTCCCTGCTGGGGCACTTTACTGACCCCTGCTGGTGGGAGGGTTCACTTCATGCTCTCTGACAGTTCATTTAAAGTTCAGTACATCAAATTAAGACCCAAACTCACTAAAGGAACAAGAATATTACCCATTTTGAATTGTGAATAAAACTGTTAATGAGTGTCAGGACATATTACATCATGTAAAATATGCATCATCACTCTTAAGTTAATTTAAACTGGATTTATTTGCCATAAATTGCATATTTGCTCACGTCAATGTTTAACACATCAGGATCAGGAATGTATTTTTATGCACTTTTTCTCTCCATGCCATTATTGACCCTCTCTCTCTCGGTGCTTCAGGGCTGGTGGATCCCGCCGTGCTCGTCGAGCCGCTGACAGAAGAGAGAGCGGCCCGGACTTTGTACCGCATCGAGCTGCTCCGAAAGATCAGAGAGCAGGTGGGCTGCTTATAGAAACAAAGCATCATCATTAATACTTGTTCTCACTGTTGCAAACCAAACTCAGGAAAAAAGAATCGACTTCAAAGTGTGTCTCCATCACAGGAGCTGGTCTGAGTTCATGTCAGTGCATTGATGGATGCACAAATGGACCTTATCCATCTCACGCATTTATTTATTTTTAAAGATTCTTTCTTGGGCTTTTTGTCTTCTGAAAATCTGTCACTTGATCGATGCGTTTCTGTTTCAGAAACGGCTCCCTTCTTCTGGTGTCGTAAATAAAAGTATAACAAGTCTGGTGAAGAAAGACATCAATAACTATCTAGAAATCATATTTATAAAAAAAAAAAACTTCCTATAACCTCATATCTTCATCACAATAATCAAGTTTTAGCTTTAACTGCTTGACCAGGACTCTGGAAGGAGAGATCTTTCCTGGGTAAATACAGGATTAATAATAAAAAGATACACAGCGCTACAACATATTGTATTGTACAGTATATTACAACTCGCCTCACCTCGACATGACATTTCTGACATTACCAAGTCATGTTGTAGCTGTGACTGTATATAAAGGGGAAGAAAACTAAGGGTAAAAAGGGATTAAAACAAACAAAGCAGCTCTTTTTATTCGGCTTCTGGGAGCTGTGTTCTTCTTCTGATAGATTGTAGAATAAACAAACTTTATTCTTTCTTCAACTTCAACATTTCCTCTTTACATCTTTTACATCTCTGTGGTTTTGTATTGACACCTCGTGACTTCCTCCTTCAGGTTCTCCGTCACCCGTTGCTCTCGGCCCGCCTCCAGCTGTGCCGGCCCTCCCTCTACCTCCCGGTCTGGTGGGAGTCCGGCAAACACGACCGTGACCTCCTCATCGGGGCCGCGCGCCACGGCTTGAGCCGCACCGACTTCTACATCCTGAACGACCCCCAGCTGAGCTTCCTGGAGGCTCACAGGAACTACGTCAGGGGACACCCCTCCCACCTTCATCCTCCAAGCCACCATCACCCTCACCATTCGGGCTTGGTGACTCATCCGGCCATCTCATCTTCATCCACCTCGTCTCATCCGCAGCTGCCTCATCCTCACTGCTGCCTGTATGATTCGGGTCTCGGCCGCCACTCCCCTCAGCCTCCCGAGTACCCCCACCAGTCCTCTCACCACCACCACCACCACCATCACCACCAGCATCACCCCGTGCCTCAGTCGGCTCCTTCTCCTTCGTCCTCCTCTTCCTCTCACCCTCACCTCCACCCTTTACCATTGGAAGCCCACAATTCGGCCTCACCGAGTCTTGGAATAGTTCCTGGGTCACGGGGAGATTTCCTCGACTGTCCTTCTTTGGATGAAACCCTGGAGCTGGGCTCGCTGCAGCATGACGCCATGTCTGCCGACGCTCTCCACGGAGGGAAGGTGTCCAAGGACGCGCTCAATGGATTCCCATTTAATTCCGCTGCAGGAGGTCAAAGCATGCTCAACTCGTACGGTGTAGGGGCAACTGACCTCGATTCAAAACTAAGGAGCGACGTGCTTGTCGGTGAGCAGGGCTCCTCGGAGGAAACCGGGCTGATGCCACCGTCAGTGGAGCTGGATCAGCTGCAGGTACGCGCTGGGCTTTAAATCTGTATTCTCCTTATTTGTTTAATCTGTAAAATGTAAGAAAATAGTGACTCATCCATGTCTGTGTGCGTCCGTCACCTTGGTCCCTGCAGGCTCCCTGGGACGGCACAGACCACTCCAGTCCAGCACACCACATGTTCAATGAGTCCGATCCGATCCTCGGCCCTTCCACGCTGGAGACTGGCTTCCTGGAGGAGGAGGACGAGGAGGCGCCGGGGGCAGACAGAGGAGGGGAGGAAGGTGGAACGTTGGAGGAGTGTTTGGGCCTCCCACCCTCGTCCTCTCCCTCCCACCCCTCCGCAGGAGATTCCGTGGAGCCGCTGTCCTCGAGTTACATGCTCTTCAAGGTTGGTTTTTGCATCATGTGCCGTCAGGGTAACCTTAGCAACTTGGAGAGCAGATCATGTAAAAATAAAAACATTTGCATAGTAATGTAAGTAGGTAGCGAGGCAGACAATAGACAAACACAGCAAAGGTTCTATGAAAGTCATAATATTAGTATTGGATTGAAAGGAAAAGAGAATAGTGTAGTGAGAGAAAGTAGCTGATGTGTCAGGATATTCAGGATGATTTTCAAAATAGATTCAACTATCCTTTCAGTGAAGATATTAAATAAATGGGTCATGTGGGCGTAAAGCACCCACTCCAGCTGTGACTAACTTTTGTCAGGGCCAAGACTACTACTGGAGAACTATAATAAACATTCAATGGCTTTGGGTTGTTTTTTTTTTTTACGTTTTACTTCAAGCTTTTTTTTAGAAAATGTTCTTTGATATATCACAAAAGTGCTGATGTGTGCAAAAGTAAAATAATCACACTGGTGAATTATATCCACTGGTATACTTCACATCAAACTAAAATCTTCACATATATCAAACACAAACTTAATTGTTTGTTTTTAATTACAATGTATGAGCCATTTGTAACTAGTGTTTTATAAAACAGCAACACGATACGTTTTCTGTACTCAGGACATCGGTGTGAGCGAGGAACCCAGCGCGGATCAAACCGACCTGTCGGCGAGCCCCCCGCCCCCCTACGTCCCCCCTCCTCCCCTCTCGCTGTCTGACATCACTGCCCACGGGCCGCAGGATAGGCTGGGCCACTCCGATGTCGCCGCGAGCCTCGTCAACCCTGTGGTGGAAGCAGACGGACAGGAAGGAGGCGCGGGGTTCGAGTTTGATGACAAGGAGGACGAAGAAGTGGAAGACTTGTCGAGGGGGACCATGGAGCAAAAACAAAGAGATCAAAGTCTCAGAAGAGAGGAGTGTGACGCAGACCAAGGTACGTCTGAAATACTGGGCGTGTTCACGATTCATCGCCAAACTAATTCCTTCTGCATTAGTGGCCACAACAAAGACTGTTTCTTAAAAAAATGTTGGTAATGTGTCGTCTTGATTATTTATCCTCACAGGCGCCGATCAAAGTTTGGGAGTCTTGAATCCACCAATGGAAGTATCCCAGATGGACGGGATCGTGCCGGAGCCCGGCCTGGGAGAGCAGGAGGAGCAAGACCTTCATGAGAGCTTCGACCGAGCGGAGCGTAAAGAGCAGTTACCGCGAGACGTGCACCCGTATCTGGGGAAGCTGGAGCAGCAGGGCAGCCTTGCGTGTCCCGAGTCTATTGAAGAGCCCGGGGAGGAAGTGGACGGCTTGATGTTGTATCAGGCAGTGGAGGAAGAGACCATGGGAAACTCCCTCGACACTGAAACATTGATGGGGAACTCAACCGACGGGGGCGGTGCAGCGGAGTGCACGGAACTGGCGGATCAGGTGGATGAGATCTCGGAAGGGCAGATGGATCACGTTTCTCTTATGGACGTTCCAGCGATTCGACCCTGTGACGAAACGGCGGTGAAACACCTAGACGTCAAACCCAACGTGATGGTGCTGCACAGCATTTACGCGGAATACGCACAACCCTCCTGCCCTACTACGTCTGTCCCTCCCCCTAATGTAGCGTCGAGGTCTGATGGTGCCGCCACAAAGAGCGGCGCCGGAGTCAAAACCGAAGTCTCCATGGATCAGGGAAACTACGACGGTACAGTTGAAGATCTGAACTTGGCAGATGGTGGCAGGAGTAAGAATAGAGTCCTGACATTTTCCCTTGATCAGGACAACAAAGTCAATCTGTTTGAGCAACATGAAATCAAAATGGCCTCCGCTCTCCCGGCGCACAGTATTGACACGAAGCCATCCGGTCTTAAGTTTTGTCTTTTACCAGACGGAGGTGTTGAGAAGAAACCGCAGCAGCTGGAGCTTCCGGTGAAGGTAGAGGACACCAAGACAGAGACTGTGGACGTCTACCCTGACAGCTCGGAGCTCAAACAGGGAAAATTCCTTTCCTACCATGTTAAGACGGAAAACTTGGTGACCAAAGCTGAGCAGTTGGACTATCCTGTCAAACCAGAGACGCTGGAGGTCAAACCGGAAGATCTAAGCCTCCCCATGAAGCCTGGGAGCTTAGACCGTAAACCTGAAGTCCTCCAGTTTGCGGCCTACTCCGTCGGTGCTGAAATCAAACCTGAAGCCAAACCATTAGCTCTCCGGTTTGCTGCCTATCCAGATGGAGTTAAGCTTAAGATGGAGACAGAGCCGGAGGATTTAAGGATGATAGCCTTTCCCGACACGTCTGCCATCAAGCCTGAAGCAAAGTCCGAGGGTCTGGAGTTCACGACGTACCCGGACAGCTCCGAGATTAAACCCGAGGCCAAGCCGGAAGATCTCGAGTTCTCGGCTTTACCCGAGATCAAAGCTGAGACGAAGCAAGAGCTGCTGGAGGCCGACAGCACGGTCCTGACCCCGAAGCTCGAGCAGGCAGACGGACTGGTGGACACCTCGGAGAGTCTGGTGGTGAAAGGCCAAGTGAAGCAGGAGAGGCCAAGTAGCCCAGGTGAGAACACTCAGACCATAAAGAATGAGCTGCAACTAATGATGATTATCGATTTCTTCATCTATTCTATAAGCTAATGAGTAATCATCAAATATATTATTTAGTTTAGTATTATTTATCCTCTTCCATTTTCTAATTAGAATAAATTATTATTGTCTAGAAATATAATAACACTTGAATTAATTGTTTTTGTTGATCGCAGAATGCGTTACTCGGTTAATGGTTTTAACATTAGACATGCATGATGCTGGTAAACCACGTGAATCGTAGTGATGTTTGCGTTCCAGTTGTCAGAACGTTGCGGAGACTTGAATTAACATGCACTGCTTCTAAAAACGAGCTCAAACGTTTCACTCTCCGCCACAGTGCCTGTGGTGGAAGGTTACGGCGGCAGCCCGAGGTTTGCGGCTCCTATTTCCGTGTGTGAGATTCCCGACAGCCTCCACGACACCAGGGAGCCGACCATTGCTCAGCTGTTACAGGAGAAAGCACTTTACTCGTTTTCTGAGTGGCCCAAGGTAACGTGGAGTCCTCCGTGTCCAAAGTGTCTGTTCAGGTCTTTTCGGGAAGTCGTTTTTTTTGAAGACATGCAAAGCTGCAGATGTTTAGAACTGAATGTATATACAACAAAACCTTTATTTTAAAACATATAACACTTATGATAAAATGAGGTAAAGGAAATTCTTCTTTTCTTCTCAGTAGGCTCATCTCCCAACCCTAACCCATCTGTAAGGGTTGTTTTAAGACCCCCCCCCTGATATTGTGTCATGCACCCAAAAGTTGTTGTATGTTGTGCTGTGATAAGACGATGAGCAGTTGTTTACAGTGAGAAATGTTCGCAGCTCAGAAAATTCCTGCAGTAGAAAGAGAGAAATTAATAGAAAATCCAAATAAGATTCTAATTAATTAGAGTCCATCTAAATATATCTTTGTGCTATTATTATTATTATCTTTTTATCCCATTTTCAGCATTTCTTTTTGTATTAAAAAATAACTCTTATCGATGCTTCTCCCAGTGTTTTAGTGTTTTAAACTTCCTAAAAACAAAGAATGTGCACCCCTTCACATCACCTTCTTCATCTCCGTTCAGTCCTCTGCTGTTGTGTCGCTCCCTGTAGGACCGGGTCATCATCAACCGCCTGGACAGCATCTGCCACGCCATCCTGAAGGGGAAGTGGCCGTCATCAAGTGAGCAGTACGACTCGCCCGGCTCCATGGTCGCCAACTCCTGCCTGGCCAACAGTTTAGCCCAGCACCACCACCACCACCGAGCGAGCTTCCTCACCACCACGGCGGCGAGCTCCATCGCCGGCCAGGCCAGGGTTCAGCAGACGAACGCTGGGCTGGGCTTCTCCATCCCACCCCCCCTCACAAGACTACCTAAGGTGAGAACATCCCTGTGACCCGCTGACTGTTTGAATGAACTCCCTTCGTTCTACATTACCTGTCATCTGTCAACACGTATCTCCACTATCTCATGTCATGGTTTCATGCAAGTGGTGTCCAATAGTGCTGAGGGACTTCATTTATGTCACATCCACTTGGTGTAATTCTTTATTACCAGTAATGCTAATACATTAATGCATATAATGTAGAGGTAAGATGAGATAGAACTTTATTTAGCCCGAGGGAAATTGTTGTGCAGCAGTTGCAATACACAGTAGGAGACAGTATAAGATGCACAAAATTTACAAAAATGTGTAGAAAAATGTAAAATAAGATGAGCTGAGATGGTGTAAGGTGCAATATTAAGGTGCAATATTCAACAAGATGAGGTAAAGTGCAGTATTTGGCAAAAAATAAATATATATATATATTGATAGATACTTTATTGATCCCGAGGGAAATTTAGGAATATACGTTTTCGATAAAGTAATGTTTATTTCTGAGCTTTCTGGCTCAACACACAGCAGTAGCACTGGGCACCTCTAGTTCACACCATTGCTTTGTTGCTTCTTTGTAAAGTTCCCTGTGTCTGTAATGTGTACTGTTGATACTATACGTGTTGATATCAGACTTGGGCAGGAATTGTAAACGATTTCTTTCACCAACATCTATGTACAGGAACATTTAAGTGTCAATTTAAAGGAGAGCAATCAAAAGAAATAATGCGACAACTATATTTGTTGATTTACACCGTATGTACAGTCTTGCCTAATTGTCTGTACAGTGTGTTTTATACACTATAGACCAGGGAACAGATGGGTTGAGAACTATTTGTTTTGACTCCATATGTCGCGCTCTCCGAGGTAAACAAAGCAGGCAAGATTTGTTTAAAGCCTGAAGCAGCTTCCAAAGAGGAAAAATATATATATATAAGCTTTTAAATATCTGCTGAGGTGTCAGGCTCATGGATTTACCCAGGTCTGGTTGATAGCCACCACTGTGTTGTGTCTCAGTCCATATGTATGTTTAACAAAGCCATCATCTCTCTCCCATTCTTGTCTACCCCTCACCCACCCTGTCCACTCTGACAGTACATGTCGCGGGGCGGCGCATGTGGGCGCGGAGCTTGGCGCCTCACCTCCTTGCCTCTCTTACAGGAGAGGCTCGTGGCTCCTCCTTATCTCCCCGAGCTCAAACGAGCGGGAGGTCGGAGGTCATTCGACTATGAAGCTGCAGCCGCTGCAGCCGCTGCCAAGGTTTTAGCTGGGAAATCGGCATCGTCATGCCATACAGCTACCACCACAAGCTCCGGTGCCACTCCGGTGGTGGCGCCGCCCTCTCATCGCACTGGAGCCATGTTGATTAACGGCTGGCAAGAAACAGCCATAGATCTAACCAAGTCGTCCGGAGAAATAAGCACCACCAGTGGCATTGGGACGGGTGAAGCTGTGGTTGCACCAGGAATCAGCAGTCATAAGCTGCCACCTCCACCCCCTATCACAGCACCACTCCCAGGCTCTGTGGGAATCGACATGGCGGGGATACTGCAGGCAGGGCTCATCCATCCTGTAACGGGGCAAATAGTAAACGGAAGCCTGAGGGGAGATGACTCACTAAGGAGGAGAAGAGGGAGGAGGAGAAACGTTGAAGCACTGTACTCTGAGTTCACCAAGAGCAGACTGCACCTCCCAGAGACACAGGTGGGTAGAGGGAGGAGAAAGGGCGTAGGGGTAGTTCTTATTGTGTGTGTGTAGAAACCGCAGCTCAGGCATTTTGGATGGGGGGGGGTGGAGAGTCACAAGTTAAATAAAAATCTGTGGGTTCGAGAGGAAAATCCCTTTCCCTACTCAGAAGTTAAAACACCTGTACGTGTGTCTTTCCAGCTGCAGGGCCGAGTGGAGGTGATCAGCCACTCCTCCGTCTCCTCCTCCACCTCCTCGCCGTCTCCCTCTCCTTCCGAGCGACCCGCCGGCCCTCCCACACCCTCCTCGTCTTCTACGCCCACCCCGACCCAGACGCCTCCCCAGCCGGAGATCGTGGCCATCGACCGAGAGGCAGCCAGCAAAGGTCTGATCGAGTGGCTGCGACAGAATCCGGGCTACAGCATGGATCTCCCCACGTTCGCTCACGTAAGTCCGATGCTCCGTTGGATTGTTTGGGTTTACAACCGCTCTCTCAGCGACGTGTTCCGGTTCCCACTTTGTCGTGTGCATATTTGTGGCATCATGGTGTTGGTGACAGCAAACCAGGGGAGCTTGTTTCTTATGTACAGCAGCAGAATATGGTCGTGTGTGTGTGTGTGTGCAGCTAAAACAGAGTCCTACAGCTGCTTCTTTGAGGACATGCATGTAATTGATCTCTGACTTCCTCTTCCCTCCGTCCTGCTCCTTTGTCTTCCGCTCTGCAGTCTGGAGCAGGTCTGTTGCATGGTTTCGTGGAGCGTCCGAAGCAGAGGAGGCATCGCTGTAAAGACCCCACCAAGCTGGATATCAACTCTTTGACGGGTGAAGAGAGGGTTCCCGTTGTGCACCGAGGCACCGGACGCAGGGTAGAAAACACACAAACGCACGCACACACACACACACACAGTGTATTACTCTAAATGCATACGTAAAATGAATAAAACACAGATTCGGATTATTTAAAATATTTTTTTTTAGATTAGAATGTAATCTATGAATTATTTCAGATTGAAACATTTAAATGTTATTTCTATTCTAATTTAAATGAATGAATCTGGAAACTGTTCATGGACCCCACTCTGAGAACCACTGTGTAGAGAACGACAATGTCTACAATAAATACATAATTGAATACGAAATAGAGACGCGACACATAAACATTAACGGCATGTTTAAGTAATAACTTACTATATCAACTAATAACAAATAACTTCTTTGTTGATAAAGTCATAGGGGAAAAAATATCCAGTAATAATACGTTGAGAAAGCATGAAGAATCCTTAATATTAATATATATTATTTTCCTGCCTGGCAGCTTGGTGGTGCTATGGCTCCGGCGATAAAAGAGCTTTCCAGGTGGCTGGATGCCAACTCGGAATACTATGTAGCTCCAGACTGGGCTGATGTGGTCAAACACTCTGTGAGTATAATAAGTCACAAACATGTCCGCAGCAAAAAGATTTAATTCTTACTTTTTCTCTTTTTTGCTATTCTTGTTGTTAATGTTACTCTGCATTTCCTCGACGTCATGCTGCGTAGATTCCTGTCTGTACTGTCATACACAGTGACTGTAATCTCGTAACTCCGTGACCTTTGACCTCTTCCTCTCCTCGTCCTGCAGGGTTTCCTCCCTGAGGGTCAGTTCTCTCGGATCCTGACGGAGCCGGTCAACAGAGACCTGGGCTCTCGGCGCCGTGGACGTCGGCCTCGCAGCGAGATGCCTAAGCCCCTCCTGTCCGTCTCCGACTCCGCCTCCTCCGGCCTCGGCCCCCCGCTTTTTATGAACGGTGGATTAATCGGCAGCATGGACTCCATGGTGGCCATGCAGAACCTCCGCGGTGGTATTCCTGGAATCCCCATCTCCGGGATCATGGCAGCTGGGTTCCCACATGGTTTCTCTGCAGCTGTGCAGGCCGCTGGAGGTGGAGGGTCGGCCGAAGATGCCAAGAATGGGTTGAGTATGTTACCCATGATGCTGCATGGCATCCCGCACCCCCATGGGGCTGCGATCCCACAACACGCCTTGTTCAGCGTTGGCGCAATGATGGCGCACACGCCCCAGCACCCTCACCCCAGCTCCTCCTCTTCTTCTTCGTTGTCCGCTGCAAAGGTCACCACGACAACCGCACCCTCTACATCGGAGGCAGCCAGCCCCTCATCGACAACGCCTGCCGACAGAGAGAGCGCCGGCTCTGGTGGAGGTGAAAAGGAGAGGAGCCGGGAGGAGAAAGGAGCCGCCGAAGCCAACAAAAGGGCGGGAGTGGTGGAGGCAGCGGCCATCATCACCTCCACCAGCAGGGCCCATCTTGGGGCTGCGCATCTAGGAGCCGGCAGCCATCTTACCTTCAACCCCTTCCTGATCCCGGGCATGTCCCACGGCCTGCTGTACCCGCACATGTTCCTGCCCCACGGTGGCATCATGGCGCTTCCCACTATGCCTCCTGGTGCAATAGACGGCTCCCAGGGCAGCCCCAAGAGGAGGAGGAAGAGAGGGCGGGAGGAGGGGGAGAGAGAGAGAGAGGAGGAGAGGGAGAAGGCGTTGATGGTAAAGATGGAGGAGAGAGAAAGTACAGTTAAGGCTAATGTTACCTCTCACCCAGCGTCCTCCTCATCTCCATCCATCCCCTCTACCTCGGCTCCAGACCGAAGCCTATCTCCGACTGAAGAGGGTGGGCCTGCGGAGCCCCAGGAACCAGACTCCCATAACCCCTCTGAAGGAGCAGCAACTGAGGAGAAAGAGGAAAGATTGGAGGACACAGGGGGAGAGGCAACAGCGGAGGAGAAGCGGGACATTGAGGAGCAGAGACAGGTGGAAGGAGAGGAAGCATAGAGGAGGAGAAAACTACAGAGGACAGAGCGACGGCCTCTTCCTGCTCTCTCCTCCCGCCTCCTTCGTTGCCATCGACTGAGCAACAGTGTAAAGTTTGTGCCGTGTCTGTCAGTCAATGTCCATGTAAAGACTTTTATTATGATGATGACTAATAATAACGATGATGATTATATTCAACTTGGTTATGTTTATATACCAAGACCCCACCCACCCTCTTCACTCCCTCCTTGTATACAAAAAAAAAAAAAACTGTGTAAGAAACGATCTTCTGTGTATTCTTCCCCTTCATTCTGCATCGAGACTGAGTCGGAAGGGACACTTCTCAACACGCACACTGCAGGCAAGATGTGTTAACCAAGGAGCAGCTTTGGCAGTAATGATCCGGTTATAAGCTCAGAGTGATCCAATGTGGTGTGTAGCAAACTGTCGGTTTGGTGTGTTTGCGCGGACGCGAGGATGACGACGGGAGAGTTGTGGCTCAGCTGTCGGAGGCGGCGCTCTAAAGTCGTTGGAATTTCTCACCACAGTTTGGGAATTCAGAGAAGCTCAAGCAGAAGAGCACTTGTGTATGTTTATGTTCAAGGTCAAAACCCGAGCCTGAGTACTGTCGTGTTATTTTGACTCCTAGCACACTCCACTAAATTGAGTGATATTTCTTTTGGATTATCTCTGTGCAATGTTCAAAAACCTGCAAACTAGATTAACCTTAAAGTGTGTCTTGGTAACACTGAAGAGTCTGAACCAGCATTCCCAGATACATGTGACATTAAAACAACATTTCCTAGTCAATACTAAGGGAAAACACTGATAAACATAAACCCTAATATGCAAGAGCTACTCAACCAAGAAAACAGACTGCAGCCCAAAACCATTTCAGAGTGTAGCCCTTTTGGAAAATCTCAAAAATCATCTTGATGTGACTCGAAGAATACAAGTACATTTAAGAAATCTGCAAAATCAGAAAAAAAAACACATTTTGTTTCTGTTCGTTTTTACTAAAATTGAGCAAATTGTGACTGTAATATTGACTAGGAGGTCAAAAGGTCACAATTACAAGTGAGGTTAATAAATCCCAGGCATGGATGTCGGCCAGCCCCCACGTTTTAGATACTGTCATTCATATTTCCTTTTTTTTTTTACTATCACTTTACTATTATCAATGCTATGCCATTGCTGCTATAACTCCTTTTTTAAAAGACGTTTAGAGAGTGAAAAATGTTCTTTCCTCTTCACACTATAATAATAATCATCCAGATTCCAGGAACAGGAAACGTTGAGTACAACAGATATTCAGAACAAGAAGAACTCCACCTTTTTGCTTTTATTGATAAAAGCAGAGAACAATCATGAGATTAATTATTATAATTTTTTTTTTGTCACTTTTTAGATCATGTAAAGATTTTTTTTTTCTTAACTCGGACACAAAGTCACTTTGAGAGTATAGGCCTTATCAGAGGAAAAGAGAGAGAGGAAAACTCAAAGTCAAGCGCTCAGTCTGGCCACCAGGGGGCGCTTGGAGGCAGATTTGATTTTATCCTCACCTGCAGACCAGGTTGGAGAGAGAAAAGAGGACAAGAGGTGGAGAAGAGGTGGAGTTTTGTGCCCTGCGGTTGCTTTTATTAAAAACCCAAAATGGAAAGAAGTTCCAGCCGGTGGATGACACAGTTAGGAATAGTGTGAAATGGTTGTAATCATGAGCACATCGCCCTTTTTCAGTGTGGCCATACTGTCCTCTCCTCACTTTTGGATTCCGCGTTCGAGAGATATTATCTGTGTGTTGTCGACCACCTGAGCAGTGAAAGGGAGTAGTCTGTTTTTAACGGTAAAACGGGAGGAGGAGGGATACAAAGCGGTGTGAATCGCTCGGGTTGAGTGCCTCTTTGTTGCTCTTCGTCTCATTGCTTTTCCTAAGATTAGTTTTAATTGCAGTTCATACTAAGAGTTTTTAAATATGTAAATCTATCGCTGTATATTGCGGGATTTTTTTTTTTTCTTTAAATGCACCATTTATTTCTCTTCACCTTTTTTTTCGTTTGTTTTTTCCATTGGGAAAAGAATACTTGACAGATGCAAGGGGGATTTTTGCATTGAGGTTAGTCCTAGTGTTTTTGGTATCAAACAGACTGTACTGTACATTAAATAGATGCAAGTCGCTTGTTTTATTCAGTCTTTTCAGAACAGGGTCTGCATTTTGGGGTTATATGTCAAATGTTTCCGTTTATGATGTTGGACTTCACTTTTGTTTTGTTTTCATACATGAAAACATTATTTTTGCACAATGTCTTTTTGTGAATGTTAACCTGTTTCCGTACTGTCTTGTATTTCCTTTATGTGTGTCCGAGAGTGTGCGTGATGATGGGAGAGAGCGCGTGTCTGTGTGCATGCATGCGCACACGTTTTGTCGTGGAGCTGTTTCTACTTCTGTCTCGTCCTTACAAGTCACATTTCTTGTTGGAAAAAAAAAAAAAAAAACATAGTTGTTGCCTTGTCACATGTTTGTGGCTACATATAATTTATTATATTTTTCTTTTTGCTTTGCCAAACTTTCACCAAATATGACTTTTTTTTTTTCTCTCTTAGTTTCATTATGTATTATTCAAAGTAAAATGCCTTATTTAGCTAGTATTTTTTTGTATTGATGTTCCGTTACATCTCCATATAGGGACATGTTATCGTGCTTGTGTTCAGTTTGTCCTACACGGCCTTGGTGATGTGCATTATCTTCTAAATCTAACAGTAATGCAAAGGCACCAATGTCCAAATCACTACATTAATTCCCAAAAGTCAATCAGTCATCCCTCAAAGCACAAATGGAGAGTTAACAAAAAGTGACTGTTTTCTTACCAGTGCCTCTAAAATTACTTTAAATAGTTTCTCTTTTTGTGGTCTTCAATTGCGTACGAAGTTGACATCACGTTTCCGTAGTGACATCATCCTCGAGAAAGTGAAAACCCTTTCTTGGATTTCACCATTCGCAGATGATGCCGTGCTGTTCGTTAAAGTGGAATTCTGGATTATTTTCAACCTGCTAGTTCTCTCATATATTTGTCCATTACCCACTATTACTCATAATAACATTTTACTCACCAACTCCGTTGTAGAGATTTGGAAAGCAGCAAGATGTCACCCGGAGTGCGAGCCGCTACTTACTTTAGGTTGGCGGCTGTGGTCGAATAGTCCAAAAAAAAAAAAAAAAAAAAAGCCGTTCTATATCTTTTCCTGACCACTTTTCCTTGACTGAAATGTGAAAGAGAATTCATAAGGACTTATCGTCGAGCTAAAAGAACCACACTACAGTTACACTAGGCTATGTAACAACGGACGTTATGGACGTGCGTCGCTTCAAATGTTGCTGCCGCAAGGAATTGTGGGACGGCATTATCTCCTATTCTTTTGTAAAGGATGGTCCAGTGTGCACCCTATGCTAAAGGAGATAAGAAAGGAAGCATTGAAGCAGCTTTCCTTAGCATTTTGGAGAATTCGACCAGCTCTTATGGCTGACGCTCACTGTACACACGTCCGGGTCATTTCAGTAATTTAAGAACCTTCCTAAGCTAAAAGACGATTCTACCGCAGCCTGCAACGTGGTTTCTGTGGGATTTTGGAAAACTTCTGAAAGTTTGTGATTCCAACAACATTCTTACCAGTGTTCAGTTTCTCAAATCTCTACAACAAAGTTGTCGAGTAAAATGTCACGGGAATAACGAGCAGTTTGTAAGAGAAACTGTAATTTCCCTTTGAGGAAGGCTATGTAATACCATACTCTTCTGTTGCTGCACGAGGCCTTTTGTTTGGTATCTAGCATGTCTAGGATGGTAATGCACACACAGTATGTATCCAACTCAAGTATTTGATTGTTCTTGTGTGTTTTTAAAATTCCTGGAGAGAGGAGGAGGAAAAAAAGAAAAGAAAAAAAAAGCATCTTTAAATCAGAAGAGGAAAACCAATTGTTACTTACCACAGCTAAAGTATCTGACGGGAGGGAAAAAAAATTGCCACAGCCCATGTTTGCACATCACTTCCTGTTACTGGCATGTTCTCGTGTAAAAACTTGAAACGAATTGTAGGTGCAGAATGGGACAACAGTTGGAGGTCAATCAAGGCGATGGCTCTATTGTCTGTTCGTGTCACACCATGCCTTCTTTAACAGTGTTCTGTCTTTTCATTGCAATACTTTCGGTTAACTTAATGTTCTTCAGAACGGTCACCTCAAAATGTTGTAAGCGTTTATCTCTTCTCATAAATAATGTATTTATTGTATAGTACTTGTCTTTACATCGTTGTCTCATGACTGATTAATGCCTGGTTTTGTTACTCTTGAACATCTCCTGTAAAACAAAAAACATTTTGGTTCACATGGAAGATTAACTCTCTGCTTTTTCTTTGTAGCCCTCGTCACCTGCTAATCTGCCTTTTTTTTTTTTTAATGTAATGACATAGTAAAGTCCTCAGAATACCTCCTGTATATTTTCTCAACTGAGCTGTATGTGCCATACGATAATAATCCGAAACAAAGCAATTCTTTGGGATTATTGGGTCAAAGCAGCTCGCAGTATACTTTCCCAGGACCCAGGATGCAGTTGGTCCAAATATTGAAATGTACATTTCTGTCTCTTTTTTTTTTTTGACTGCATTTTAGGAGAAGATGACTGAAAACAAGCAGATAGATGCATAGCTGAACAAGAAAGCGGGCATAGATTAACACCATTAAAACTTTCCTTTAGTTTTCTCAGAAATACTGCGTCAATGTCGAATCATTGCAGAATCATCAGTTTAGATTTAAAAATGTTCACGACAGCCATTTAAAACTCAATAAGAGGACAGATGCTGGGTTTCGTGGCCTGTTGGATTAGTTTAGTTTTTCATCAGATCTAAAAAATAAAAAAAAAAAATGTAAAAAAAAAAGAAAGTGCTCTTTAAAATGCTAACTGTTTGTCACCATTTTGTCCCGGATTAGTTCAAGTTAGCGGGTAACCAAACCATCGCAGGCTGGGTCGGCTGTTTTGACTTGCACGTGCGAGACCGTTACCACCATCACACTGTCACACATTTACGTTCATGGAGGTTTTTTTTTCCTTCGTTTATTCGGAGCGTCCATGTTCACTGTATCCCCGTCAGCTGTTCTGTAGCTGACTGTGACCTTTGACCTCCCTGTAAAACGAGGGTTTGTAAAAAAA
Organism: Bovichtus variegatus; assembly: GCA_943593645.1. Taxonomy (NCBI): domain Eukaryota; kingdom Metazoa; phylum Chordata; class Actinopteri; order Perciformes; family Bovichtidae; genus Bovichtus; species Bovichtus variegatus. The sequence continues at coordinate 13,245,762 of CALSCE010010723.1, forward strand.
AAAATCATGCAATCTAAAAAGGAACGAAAGAAAAGGTGAATGTAGCCAGGTCATGCGAGAGAAAATCCAAACGCACTCTAAAGGCTCCAATTCTGAATTAGGATCCACAACCTAAAATGCTTAAAATCTCATGATCAATTTAAAAAAAAAAAAAAAAAAAAAAATGAAACCTCTAAATTATTTTTGCCTTGTAAAAATAATCTTTACAAAAAGAAAAAGATCCTGTATCAGTACATTTGTTTTCTGTCATAATTCATTCCAGGCTGGTTTCACAGACACTGAACTAGTTTCTTAGCAGGAGAATGTTTGTGAATATTTAATAACAATCACAGCTCCTGGATTTATCCCCCTTTGTGTGATATTAACATATGTTGTGGTTTAGAATACACAGCAGATTACGAAAACGTTATCTTCTGTTTCTGCCAAACGAGAGCACGTCAAAGGGAGCGGCTCGTAAAAATGAAAATCAAAGTACTTTGACTTTTGTTTATAAAATTCTGCTTGAGGTAGTTTTTGGCGTATTTTACCAATTTGTTTTCCGGTGGCATGCGGAAGAGAAACTAACTTTTAAAACATTCTCAACACAGAACAACAGCATGGCCATGCAATTTAAAACGAACCAAAAAAATAACAATAAATTCAGAATTTTTGACTTACTGCGAAAGAGCTGGAAAATAAAGGTTTAGACATTTGATCGGTGAAGGAGGACGAGTGACTTCCTAATTCATGTCTGTGAAACCACCCAGCTGAATCTTACAAAGATTGGACGAGTTAAATAACATTCGACAGTTCACAGCTCCTGTACTCGCGTCACTGAACCAAGTGCAATGTAATCCACAAGGATGTTGTTTAAAAAAAAAAAAAAAAAAGAAAAAAAAGAAAGCGGAGAAAATACAATAACTGGCTGCTCCTGGAGTCAGAAGCCTGGTCATTACTAAGTAAGTTTTATGGTGGGGTTTTTATCTTGTTTCTTTCTCTCTTTTTTTTTTTTTTTTTTCTTTCTTATTTGTAACTATAGCTCTCTGTATTCCCATGTGGACCAATCTCATGAGTCAAAACATGGTAAATGTGATCTTTTATTGTGCAATAAAAGATGACTTTCAACTTTTTTTTTTGTCTTTGGTGAGTAATTCATTAATTATCTGGAGATTTTTTTTTTTTTTTTTTTTTCTTTGCATGAATTGCTGCTGTAATGTCATTGTTTTGTGTTGAATTTCAGGTCGACCCTGACGTGTTCCGGCTGCACGTTCAGTGCGTTGCTCTGCTTTTGCACATTTGCATGCTGGGAACGACCGCGGCCGCCCTGTAACGCTGAAAGAGGATTGAGCAGGTAGAGAACGAGATGCAATGAAAACTGTCGAATCAACACGTCGTTAGATCTGTTTCATGTCTCATAATTAGGGAAAGTGCAGGATGAAGATATTTCATAACCACAAGTTCAATGTCTTGTATTGGAAATACTCAAGTTCTGCATTCAACATATTATTTGAGTAAAAGTACAAACGTATGAGCGGCAAAATGTACTTAAACTATCTAGAGTAAAAGTACTCATTATGCAAAATGGAAATAATATATATTATTGGATTATAATTATTAATGCATTCACTTTAATGTTACAGCAGGTCGAGCAATTTTAACTATATACTGCTGAGACTGCCATACATCCGAATATATTGTATGTTTCTGTATTCACTATGTGAATCTGCAAAATAATGAGTAACTAAAAATGTAGTGGAGTAAAAAGTACAATATTTTTGTTGACTTATGGCTATAAGTAAAGTGTATATGTACAAGTACAAGTTCCTCTAATAGTTCTGAAGTACATTGCTTTACGTTAGTAATGCTGAACTCAAATTAGGAAAAAGTATTTACTGTAAAATATTTATTTATTATTTATCTTCACATCCTGTTTCTTCACATATTTTTTTGCTTCCAGTTTCCACGTCATATTTCATCAGATCTTCTCTTTGCAGCTGGTTTCTAGTTTTTTTTTTTTTTTTAAGCTGCAACATCTTAACTTTTATTTGAAACAACCGTTTTTCTTACTTTCTTACAAGTTAAAGCAGCAGAGAGCGAATTTGCGAGAACAGTTTATTTTAAAATGGGTTTAGATTGCGTGTAACTATTATTAAAGCGTATTTCTATATGTAAATGAGTACTTGAGCTGCTTTACATTAGAATATACTTATTCAAATGCAGTTGAAACACCAGTTCCAGTTTATTTAACCTTTAAAAGTTGTCACTTCTCAGCCACATTTATCCCTGTTTGAAGACATTTAGTTGTTCTGACAGGAAAAAGCAACACAATTGAAGATGGACACAAATCAGTTAAGAGGGTGAACAAAGTATTTTACTCCTGCTGTAAAAACCACAATCTTAATGTCACATGTATACAATGTTAGGAATTCAAGGCAGAACTCGCATTTCTGTACAGTTATAGATAAAAAAAATAAAAAATGTAAATAAAACTGTATACCATGTCTGCAGCATCAAAATATACATTATTGAAACATACATTCATGTTAATGGAATTAAAATCCCATTTGGTCATAGAAATATTGATAAATATACAACAGGCTGAAGTTAGCCAATGAACAGACGGAGCCGCTATCAGCTGACACGAGAAGGAATCCCGTCTGCAGCCGAGCTGCACCGAGCTGCAGCTTCGCCTGCGCAACATCAGACCAGGCAGACGAGACGCAGACGACTTTTCATTTCATGCATACAGCACGTTTATATGGAAAGAAACGCATAAACTTAATACGTAAAATGTGCAAAGTTAAACTTCTTAGTAACAACTTTCACTGTGTGGGGATTTCTTCTTCTTCTCCTTGTTTTTCTCCTTCTTCTTCTTCTCTTTCTTCTTCTTCTTTGACAAATACAACAAACTTTTGTGAAACATGTTTGTCTACATTTACAGCATTTTTAATATAAAAACCATTCGGAAGAAGTGACAGTTAAATGAGATGATTCAGAGGCCAGAGTGAAAAAATAAAATAAAATAATAATCAGTTATGAGTTATTGAGCTTTTCTATATTTATAATTACTGAGTGATGAAGTGATATTTTTTATTGTTTTTTTTCTTTCTTTTTTCAGAGTTAAATTTTCTACCGTGGCCTCCTCGAGTTGGCGAAGACACACGGGAGACGGCAGGTAACATCCCAACATGACACGTTCAGGAACCGTTCACTGGCTGCACAACACGAGCCTGTCGCCATCTTTTAATAATTCATCTCCAATGACGTATCCTGTAAAACACATTATTTTGCCCACCTAATCGTTATCTGCAGGCGCCACCACACGGGCCATGACTCCACAATATTACTGAAGCACGCACACACACACACACACACACACACACACACACACCTTTGAGAGGCTTCAGATAAGTGCTGCCACTGATGCAGCAGGTCGGAGGAGCTCGCTGCACGCTGAGGTCTGCAGGACTGTCGGGTCTACAGAGTTAAAGGTTCTCTGGAGTTTTTTGTTCTCGTCAGTGGACCCCCACTTTGTACTTTTTAAGAAAAACTTTGCAAAGGCTTTATGAGGAGGAAGACGCGCTCGTTAGACCTTAAGGACACACACTATGCGTCTCCACGGAGCAGCTTTAATCTCATATTCGCTGGAACTTTCTGGGACTATTTGGAGAATTTGTCGGTACCTTTTCTTACATTTTCATACATTTTTTGTTAAATATAAATGCCCACATTTCACTTAACGGCCTTAACGTTTGTGAACCTGATCCAGAGTCTGTTTCTGACTTTTGGAATTCAATTCACTGACTGATTAATTCAAATTCTACAGTGTTATTCCCCCTAAATGCTGGATTCTATTGGCTGCCACCAAGTTGCAACATCCCTTGGGTGGGGAAACGTCTTAGTCATAATATCTACTCATTTGTTCATTTTTCTTTCCGGGAAACAAGATTCTGGTGAGTGGCCGTGCGTTTGAATAAAAGATCGTAGAGGGCTCATTGGAAAAATAATAAACAGTGACTTGCTCTCGGGTTACAAAGCTGCTGCTGACGTCAGCTGACTGATGTTCCGACATGTGTCAGGTGTTGTGGTGAGCCGTGTGTCCGTCTCGTCCTCAGGGATCCTCCAGCTCTCCGCCGTCTGTTGTTCTGTTCGCCGAGTTGCCAGCGTTGTCGTTGGCGAGCAGCTGTTGTCGTTTTTTCTCCCTCTTCCTTCCAAGTCCTCCTTTTTTATTCGTTCTTCTCTCTGACGGAGGAAAAAGCAAAGTTTAAACGGTAAATAGTACAAATATTTTTCTTTCAGTCCGCCGTTTATGTGGTCAGGCTTTCGCTCGTCGCACATCTGCATTTGGTTACAGTTGCGTAACTGCATACTTTGTTTTTTATCATTTATAAACAGCCTCACCTCAAGTGCTCGTGTAGAATAAGCACAGTGATGCTGCCGTCGCCCTTAAAGTATCATCTCTGTACGAACCAGCCTGACTGAGTGAGACACTGAGAACCAGCATCAATGGATTCTGTGTTTGGTTTCCCCGGTTTTCTGAATAATTGTAAAGCAGTGTAGACATATTGCATGCGATGACTGGGAATATACATTTGTCTGCTCCAAGTTTGCATTAAAATACAGTCTCAATGCCTGTATTTTAATGCAAAGCTGCTGAAAGAGCACTTCCTTCCTTGAGATCTACGTTCATCACAACCTGGCAAATAGACTTTTGACTCAAACGTCAAGTTCACTATTTATTGGAGTTGAAACTCGTACGTACGGAAATATAAACTATAATAATTCTGCAGCTATTGTCCATATTTTCCGGATAAAGCAGAGTCGTGATTATGACTTGGATGTTGATGCACATTCACAAGGTGGGAAATCATAATTACAACAGCATAATAACAACATACACGGTAAACTTTGAGCCTCTGGGTGGATGTTTCCATGTGTTTTACAGAGATACTACAAAGCACCAGCTGACAACTTTGGCTTTTTAACTTCCTCTGTGGTCATTTGGGTGAAATGATGGAACGACCGCACCAGTCTGATATCAGCGGTACAGGAAATTCAAATGAAATGCAACTTCTATTTCTTCTGTTTGGCGATTTGAAAAGACGGTGAACTGTACAACGCTCTTATCTCAAACTTTAACAGAGAGTTTGAGTCTTTTATGTTTTTGTTTTTTTTTTCTCCAGATTTTTAGAGGGAGAACAAAAGCAATTATGTTGTAAAAACCCCTCAAAACCAGCATGAAAAGACATCCATTAGGTGAACTGGGGCACCTTACTCTGTGCTGTACTGGAGTTCACCGTATCGGCCTTAAAACGCCATTAAACTGTCTGAATGAAATGTGTGTGCTGCGAGCACCAGAGGCTACCAGACTTCCACTGTGCAGCCGCAGACCTGCGAGGTCAAACAGCTGGTCTGCACCTTACTTTCCACATACGTTACTTGTTCGCCTGCATTGCACAAGGAACAACTGGCAAACGCTGGCGTCAGTTCCTCCGACTCCGGCCACCCGTTGTTCGTATTTCATCCCAAGTGAAAAGCTAACAGTGGCTAAACACTTTCACACACTGTAAATGTTGTTCAGGTGTTGGGGAGCCTCGCATTTTGATCCGGGGTGGTTACTGCGAAGGGTTCAGAGCGTGTCAGTGAAATATTCTCGCTGATGTATCGCCGCTTTGAGAAGGGAATTTTTGGCCACAAGTGAACAGAAAAGAGAAAAAGTGCTTTTTAAGTCTCTCAGATATGTTCTCTGTACTGAACACGCAGATAGATCAGATCCTTTGTCATTTTCTTTTTAAATGCCGAGGACTTTAGATCTAAACTTTACTGTGTTTGGACTCGCTGAATAAATGTTTTGATATTTCACAATCCATCCTGACATATCAGGTTAAAACATATCCATATATCTATCATGTGATATTAAAGCAAGGTTTTAGCCTTGATGGAAAATGTGGTTTTGATGTCGAGCGATAAAGAAGAGAGCTTCAGTATTTCTGGCTCCGGTTCAAAAGTGGAATAATTTTCTGTAATTTACAAGCACTGAGGTTGATTTAGAGGTTGGTTGGACATCAGAGGGTAAAAGTAAACGCAGGCAGGAGAAAGAAAGGAAAAAAAAAAAAAAGGCAACCAGAAAACTTTACCTCTCGTCTAACTTTTGTGGTTCATCTGCCAAGGGTAACAAAAAAAGAAATAAATATAAAGCCAAAAAAAAAGACGAGATAAATTCTGAAGCGCTGAACCGAACTGAAAAATATATTTTTACGACAAATATTGCGATGGCACATTTTCAATTTGTATAGAAAATCTGATGGAAATCAGATCTGACGATTTCAAATCAAGCGTGAGTCGGATTTGAGACCGAAAACAGTCTTAAAAATGAAAGCGGATGCGTTTGTGTGGTGAGACGGGATCCAGGACGTCCAGCGTAGGTAACAGCTCCGGAGCTGCAAGGAGAAGATGACGATAATATTATTATAAGGACGCGTTTTATTGATTTTTGTCAAACTGACTGTAGTCGTCCGATGAATTAGGCTGATTTTTTGGGGTTTTTTTGGCTAATTTTTGGTTAAAAAAAACATTTCAACCAAGAACGACTGGAGGACATTTCTTCAAATGTGGCACAATCGTCCACTTGGATTCAAGAATGAACTGATTGCAACTGAAAAGATCATTTTTGGTGTTTTTTCGTCTTCATTCTCTCCTCTGCCGTGTTTCCCTCTGCATATACTTCACCGTGAGAAGTTTCCTGCTGGGCTGCGAAAAAGATTCAATGGAATTCCAAAAAGACGCAAATGATTGAGGAGGAATTATGGTTTCCTTCTGTCTTTTGGCTTTCTTCCTCCCTCGTTCCATCCGAAACATGTGGACGGACGCTGTACACAAATTATTACGGCGATAAAGAAAATACAGATGGTGCTTTCACTATGTCGCGCATCCATCAATCTGAAAATACTGGGTGCCGCCGCGCAGCTCCACAGTAGAGCTGTGGCGCTGTAACGGCCCCGTTCAAAAGGCACATCGCTCGCCTTTTTTTTGGGGGTGGGGGGGGGGTTCCCAGTTTTCCACAAACCTACACAAAAGGATCTCGAACTGACAACGTTCTGACTTCGAGCCAGCTGCTTGCATGACATCGTAGCCGCTGGGTTAGCAGTGCAAAACTCAATTCCGCGCTGGAGGTCGGCCGCGGATTGCTTCTCACACGTTGCTTTGAATGCCATTCGCTTGTTTATCTCTCGTGTCAGAGGCCAAAGTGATGAGAAGATGGTTCGGTTCTGTGTGTTTACATCAGGCCTTCTCTCTTCTCCCCCCTCAGTTACGGGGAGACTGCAGCGCCATCATGCCCCACTGTCATCTGTCCTTCATTAGCAGTGAGAGCCCATCTTCAGAGATTGGGTTTTTAAATCCCCTCCTGTCTCCTCTCCTCATCTTATTCCTTTAAATCAATCAGCTCGTCCTCTCCTCTTCCAACTCCCTCTCCATGCGCTCCCTCCCTCCTCTCTTCATTCCTGTAATCTGTCCTTCATTAGTGATGCTGTCACAATGGCTTTGATTTTGGACGCTGCGCTGATGATCAGGAATTAAGACAGGCTGTCCTCAAATGACTCTCTATTTCCTCTGTGTCTGGACATTTGCATTTACATGTATCACGGTGAGAGACGGCAAACTCGGCTCATGCATGGATACATGCAGGTCCTACTTATTGATGTAAGGGAATATATCTGCGTGTGCTGATCTCTGCTGATTAACGCATTCAGGAGCATCAATCCACGAGACGTTTTCACCGGGATCCGAGTGAATCGCTCTTCGGCTCGGTGTCGCGGGCTGGACCGGAGGCTCAGGAGAAGGGAAAGCAACTTCATGCTGTGGAAAACAAGTCATTGGAGGATATTATTGTTGAAGTTTTAGGATTCCTCGACGATTACGGCTATAAACAATGAGGTTGTGGTGGTGCTGGGCAAAAAAAAAAAAGTCACAGAAATTGTTGGGGGAGGCGCGGCTACCTCATCGACGCTGGATATGTCCGCCAGTCACGAATGTTTGGTGAGTGCAAAGCCACAGGAAACGGCAAAACTGGAGAAGTTTCTGACTGAATAATTGAGTAAAAACATATTTCAGTCGAGATCATTCGTCTAATTTCCTGCCACCTTGACGCTCCTGTAGGTTTTCGCCAGTCGAACATGCTGCAGCTGCCCCCCCCCCTCACCTCGTGCTGGCCTCTCCTCACCGGCCTCTTGTGCATAGAACTGATTTTAGGGTCTTACGGTTGGTTTTTAAGGCTCTTCAGGGGCTAGACGCTCCATATACTCTCGATCCTTTAACCCTTTTAAGTCTCTCACATCTCTTAGGTTGTCTGACCTGAGGTAGTCGTCTTCCAGGCTGAACGGGGAAAGTACGCTGTTGCTGTTGCTGCTAGGTTTGTAAAGCCTCTTTGACACGAGGTCTGCCGCCACTATCCACCCAAAAACACACTTCTACGTCTCAGTGTTCGGTTTTCTTGCTGCTGGTTGGTTGCTGTAAGTGTTCAGGTCTATTTTCATGTCAGTTGCGTGAACTCACTGTGGAGAAAAAGACGACATTTCAATTGAAACACTAGTGGGAAAAAAACTGAAAAATAACACACGGGCATTAAAATTGATTTACTTCTAAGGAGAAAGATGAAAACAAATAGCCCTATTTTTATAAAAGGGTGTAAGGGTCAAGGGTCAAGGAAGAACCCCTTAAATTTGGGAGCGGATCCGAATCAAGGGGCGGATACACGCATTGTGTTTCACTTATGGAAAAAAAAAAAAATGTTCACTGACTGTGGTTTTTGTGGGTTTGCCTGAACCTGCCGCCGTGGCCGCACATGACACGTACTCCAATGTCTTCCACGAGTTCAACTTCGCACTCCACGTGTGTTAAAGGGCCAGTGCGTGAGATTTAGTGCCATCTATTGGTGAAGTTTGCAGATTGCAACAAACTGAATTCCTCTTCCTGTCCAAACGTGTCGGAGAACCTCTGACGGCCTTCAGGTGACGTGAAAACACGGACGGCCTTATCTAGAGCCAGAGTTTGGTTTCCCCGCTGTAGAAACATGGCGAGGCAACATTGTGCAAAACACTGTTATTGAAAACAATTAATAGTTTCTACTCATTCTACTCATTAATTGGGGTACCGGTGCCTGTAGCTGCCAAAAAAAAAACGACAAAGAAAGACTTCAGCATTAACTTCTCATATTGTATATCCAAAATTAAAAGGGCATTATATTACACATTATATATTAAATAAGGCTTTTTTTTTTTTTTATATTTGACCAAAGTCGTAACAGGTTTGCTGAGAAGTGCCATGGATGGTGACAGTACAGAAAGTTTAAAAAGGAAAAACACCGTCAGTGTAGAAACAAAAAAAAAACTATAAAACTGACAAAAATAGAAGAAAAAATCTGAAGATTGTAATTGAATTATTTTTTTTAAATATAAGTAAAAATAAAAAAAAATATCAAAATAACATTAAACAATGTTTAATGCCTGTTTATTATTTTTTTTCCAGTGGAACTTATTATTATATTCCAATACCAGCGTTTCAATACGAATTTTTCTTTTTTCAGTTCAAGTTTTCAATGTCATTTTTTTTTTCAATGTCATTTTTTTTTTTTCCCCCTGAAATGTACATAGTGGAGGGAATATCTGGAGTCTCCCTAGATGTATTTAAAAAAATATATATTTGTAGGTAAAGTTGCTTCAAACGGCCGTGAATTACAGTGCAGGTACAAATGTAGTCACTTCCCACCTCCGCATCATAAATACCTGCGGCAGTTCTCACACAAATACACACTGAACACACACGTGAGTCCAATCAAACCTGCTGCTAACCACAAGTATGCTCACAGCAACTACATGTACACGGAGCAACGCTCATCGCTTCACTCCTCTTTCTGCTACACTAGGTGTGTTTTTCTTTCACTCTCACACACACACACACACACACACACACACACACACACACGGAGACAGTGAACCAGATGGATGTAGCTGCTATGTCATGAGAGTGAACCATCTCTCGGCCATCTTAACTGAATCAAGCGCTGCGCTGGAAAACTGCCCTGCTCATCGCATTACAACCTAACCACAGGCAGACTACACACACACACACACACACACACACACACACACACACACACACACACACACACACACACACACACACACACACACACACACACACACACACACACACACACACACACACACACACACACACACACACACACACACACACACACACACACACACACACACA
>CALSCE010010723.1:13264315-13281098 GCA_943593645.1 Bovichtus variegatus
TTTTGGAAGGAGACAGCTGCCACGTTTAGTTTTGAAGATTTAGAATAACTGCATGAATTTGATCATTAATTTAATGCAGAGTTAGAAAAAGGAGCCAAGCACTGTCTCCAATACAATAGTTGAATTGCTGATGAGCATAATGGACTACATATTCTGTGTTTCTCTTCTCTTCAAAACACTTCTGAGCAGTATTGACAGCGTTTCCACAGCACGGAGCGTTCAGAGTTATTTTAAGGTTCCATGAGACGCTCACATACACAACACGAGCATTACGCCCTGGACTCTGAGGCTGGATCTCCTTGGATGGAAGCAGCGTAAAGGCTTAAAGGTCTAATGAAGCTGAGGTGGTGTGATGTTTTTAGATGTTATCTTGCAGCGGGGCAGCCAACATAAAGAAATACAAGTCCTTTTTTAGCCACGGGGAGCCGAGCGAGGTGGACGCAGTCTGTTATCGTTTTCATCTTCATACTTCTTTCTCTTCTGTTTCCATCTGGAACTTTTTTTGTTTTTTTTCTTTTCTCCCCGGGGCTCAGAACAGAAAGCCTCTGTGAGGGTCTGGAGATGCGTCTTTGAGGATGTTTGCGCAGGATTAAACTCGGAGATGCCACCCCGACGATGTAATTAAGCGGCAATACCAATAAGTTTCCTGGTTTGACTTCACAGGAACGGGAAAATAGTGCGATCGGTGTCCTCTAACTCACTTCTTGTTAGTAAATGATCATCACTTTTTCCATAATATTCTTTCAAAAATCACCCCATGTGGGATTTATTCTGTTTTAATTGTAATACACCAGATAAACAGTTTGAAAGTGGTTTCCTCCCAAACAGCCTTTCGCTCGTTCCAGCGCATGCCGTCATCAGAAACTTTGGTTTGTACCATGTTTGTGTCATATTTCATTTGCCGTAAACACAAACTGTGTTGCAATGATTCAAACACAAAAAAACGCAACAAAAACAGGTTAACTCAACATTTCCTAAAGTGTTCCCTGCCAGCAGCGGCACTGACATATTGGGTAATGGAGTCTTAACAGCACCACAACAAGACCCAAGAAGAAACGACAATCGATCACTTCAGGAAACTACGTTCGTACTTATACCTACGCAAAGTAATGCACTGCAGTTTGTATGAAACCTTCTCACTCTAGAGTGCGGACAGGTGACGTAGTACGAAGAGCAACACCTTCAGTGTGTATTTGAACCCGAAACCCGACGGCGAGGATCTGCACCGCAGGGGTGTGCTGCTCGCTCGTGTTCCTGGACATCCGTAGGAAAATGACAAAATGAAGTTTCTGCAGGATATCACAATGAGGGTACGTTCAACTATGACGAGAGTGAGGAAGTCAGGGGCTGCTGTTGTAGAACGACAGCGTAGGGATGGATGAGTCGACTAAAAGTCAAACTTCAACTCGGTTTCCGACCTTGTTGATGTTCCAAGGATGAGAGAGACTTGACAGTGACACTGGAAACCACTGCAGGCCAGAGCTCGCTTTATTTACGAAACAACCCTTGGAAGAACAACACATTGTTCTTCCAAGGGTTGAACTTGTTTGCTCAAGTTTGATTCGGTGCATGTGCATGATGTTATCCAGACGGTGTCTGACTCTGCAGGTACATTAGACCTCCGTCATCGGAAAGGAACCCTGAAACTCTATTAGTAAGTAAGTACGCTTTTACACCACTAAGCCTCCGCTCCCGAAGGCAAGACTGTTGACATCAGCCTACGCCAGCAGCCGAGTTGGGACGGCATGTCTCGGTAATCATCATTATCGTCGTCAGAGTTTGGGTATAAAATGAATAGATTTCCAATGACTCTTTTCTGGAGTTGCTCGAGGTGTGTAGCAACAGTCAGACATGAAACCTTAACATCGAGATAAAATCCAGATGTGGTCGCGATGCGAAGGGACGACAGTAGCTGCAGACGGTGCAGGTGGATGGCAGAGGGGGAACCCCAACAATATATCTCTCGCTTACGAGAAGGATGACACACAACAAGATACGGAGATGAATTACAAAACTTCACTGAAGACTTTTAATGTGAATCATGTGTCACATTGAGAGCTTTGGCTCCGTGTTAGAGAGAAAACGAATCCGAGAACGAGATGAAGAGAAACAAACGGAGCACATGCAAGTCCAAGTGTTAACTAGAAGTAGCACGTGGTGTTTTTAATAACTAGTGTGATACTAGTGTGTCAACACAAGAGCAAACAACAAAGCGGATCAACAGATGTTGGCAGTCCAACGTAATGAAGAAGAAGCAGCCAGATTCTGCTGCAGTTTGTTTGTGGTAGATTTAAAACGTGAATATAAATGACAATGAAATCTTCCAGGCGCTTGTTGCAGCGACTGTGTGCACCTGCGATCTACCTCCCGTCTTCCCCTTCTCACCTGTAGGACACTTTTTCTTCATCCTGCACCTCTGCGTCTCGCTGTGGGACGGACAAAGCGACGCTGCTTTCTCTTCAGGCGTTCTCCCGGACTGCCCGCCACCCCGGGTCCTGGTCTGCTTGCCCCACCTGAAGCCGCACGCGACGCCGTCGCGGAGACAGACGCTCCAGTCGCTCCAGTTTCCCAATGGAGCCAGGAGACAGTCCTCTAAGAGAGAAGAGGGTTACGATTCTTTTCAAGGTCCGACAAAAACACTTCAAATTCAGCTTCTTTTTTTTTTTTTGTGTCATTCTTATTTTACTTTACAAAACCACGTATCTGAAAAGAAGACAGTATTGTGGGGAAAAAAGAGGATCGCACAAGCCAAGCAGTCAACCAGTTTCACATGTGATGAATCCAGGGAACCTTAAGATGCTCTCAAAGATGAAGAAAATGTTCAAAGAAAAGATAAGTTCACCAGTAAAGCTCTGGTGAGGTTGAACGTTCTGTGTTTTTAACTATTATACGTTCACGTTCATGGTCTATGTAAGAAGCCCTGCGATGCTTTCTTGTAGCGCCGTGTCGGGCTTTGGTCGCTCTTCACTTGCATAAAGTTGCTGCCTTTGCTCCTTTATGCAAATCCCGAAAAAAAACTTGAAATCGACCATTGTCGATCTGAAAATGAAGACAGATTCAGACGACTGCATTGGCCTATTTCCCGCCTCAGATGTTTTCAGAAACACATTTCATTGAACTATTTCCTTAATGAGAGAAAACTGTTTCCAAAGGAGCTGCCATGTTGAACCGGTTTCAAATCCGGGAGCAGACAGCTCACAAGTGGAAGCATTCAGGTTCCAGAGCCTAATGCCTCGTGGCACGCCTGACAAGCGTCCAGCGCTGGGACCAAAAACGCCCCGACACGAACCATAAGAGTTACCGAAAGAACTTCCCTTTTAATTTGAACGTCTCGGGCGGAACGTGCTCTTCCATTAGAGAAATGCATACTGACATAATAAATATAAATCAATAAATGACAACAATAACCCACGGAGTAGGAACAATATATTAAGACTAATGTTTTCTTTAGACCCCAGGCGGCCACTTTGCTATCATTTAAGATAGATGAATGCCAGATGAAGCATTAGTACTTGTAGTGACTGGTTGCTGATGAGTGATGTCACCCACAAAATCAATGGCTGCAGGTTTTTCCGCGCGGCCCACAGTGGAAAAACCTGCAGCCTCGGCCGAGTTGGGACGGCATTTCTCGGTAATCATCATTATCGTCGTCAGAGTTTGGGTATAAAATGAATAGATTTCCAATGACTCTTCTCTGGAGTTGCTCGAGGTGTGTAGCAACAGTCAGACATGAAACCTTAACATGGAGATAAATAACAGATGTGGTCGCGATGCGAAGGGACAACAGTAGCTGCAGACGGTGCAGGTGGATGGCAGAGGGGGAACCCCAACAATATATCTCTCGCTTACGAGAAGGACGACACACAACAAGATACGGAGATGAATTACAAAACTTCACTGAAGACTTTTAATGGGAATCATGTGTCACATTGAGAGCTTTGGCTCCGTGTTAGAGAAAAAAACAACTAATCCGAGAACTAGATGAAGAGAAACAAACTGAGCACATGCAAGTCCACAGAAACGGACGCAGATAGGAATCAGTTCTCAGAAGAAACTTTTAAATATCTCAAGACGAAAGGAGCCAAAGGCCGAACGTGTAGCTTGGATGTGTCATTACGCTGCAGTGATTAGTCTGATAATGTTTCTCAACGTTTGATAAAGTCACTTCTTTGAGAACCAGGATTTGATCCATGTGTTTAGAAAAAGATTCAAAGATTGTGTTTTCTTGTTCGTGGTCTTCACTGAAACAGGTGCAATTAATCAACAGTCACAAATAAGTGAAAGGAAAAAAAAAAGACAACCAATGAAATACTCAAACCTTCACACATGAAACCCTGCAGAACAGCGAGCGCAGAGCCAGGGAGCCACGGATAAAAGGACTTTGCAGGAACATGTCTGCTGTTCATTAAACCTCGTAGATTACCTTCTTCGATGCATCCTTTGCGGAGCCGATCTGCATGCAACAGCTGGCCGGGGCTCGATGCACTTTTAGTTCACCCACTTCATAACAAGTAACTTGAAACGGCAATTAAAATAGGACACAAGTCGCTAACGGTTGTAAACTGTGTCATGCGAGTAGGTTATTTGGGCGACAGCGTTCTAAGGAATACGTTTAGTTACATACAATACACACTGGTTTACTAGACTTTTACTTTTATTCAACCATGACATGATAATGGCAGGAAATTGCCGTTTTGTAGGAGGAAACAGTGCCTTCGTTGGGGGGACTATTTTCAGCGGCGGATTAATCCACATTTGGTGCTCTGGTGAGGATTTGGGGCAGCCCGTCGGTGTAAATGGGATTAAGTCAATATAAACTACACTGTGTTCATGGTAATGACGTGCGACAGTGTGGCTCATTGGTGTGCTTTTAATAGCTTTTAATAGCTTTTGTACAACAATGGAGCTCTGAGGCACAGACGAAGAATATATATATATATATATATCAGGATTTGATACACACGCAATACCTGTCAGTAGGATCAATTTAATGTTGGCTGACAATAAGAAGAATTCAGTCACTGGATTCATCCTCTGTTGCTCTCTGATAAGGGCAATAAAAGGGCACGGATTACTTGTATTTGTTTTGATGTTCTTCAAATGTAAAAATTGTAATTGTAGAATAACTTTACTCACCAATGCAGTCCGTCTGGTGGGAGAAGGTTCCTCCCGGGCAGCGGGACAGACACTTGCCTTTGTACAGCTGGAAGCCGGACTTACATTTGGTACAGAAGTCCCGGCTGAAACAGTGCTCGCAGTCCAGAGAGCGACACTCTGAGAGGAGGGAGACATTCACACGTGCCGTGAATAAAGAATGTAGCTGAATTCAGTAAAAAAAAATAAACTACAGTCTGTTTTAGTCACGTAGTCAGCCGCATTTTCACTTTAAAGCCGGGGTGGGTAAATGTCTTTTAGAAACATTTGATGTGTTTTACATCCCGACAGCAATCAATAAATCAAATTTGAGACAAGTGAGCAAAAAAACATATTTGGTATTTGGTGATCACATGCAGAGAAACTATTTTCTTCCATATTTGCCATCATATTTTCGGCATCGTTAAAAAAAAAGAACAAGCCAAGAAAACTTGCCAGCGTGTTCAGAGAATATATTCTCCCTCCACCTACTGTGTTTATGACTTAAAAACAGGGGAAAAAAGGTTTTGCCAGGACAATATTTATAAGTTCCTTCATTTTTTTTTTTTTTTTTTTTTTGAAAAAGGTGAAAAAAAAAAAAAAAAAAAAAAAGTTTTTTCAGGCTCATTTTTTCTCAGTCACTTTTTTTACATCTTTGAGAACAGGTGATTTAAAAAAAATTATTTTTTGCAATTATTTTGCACTTGCTGTCTGGGATAAAGACACGTCTTGCGAGGTCTTAATGAGGACGTCATTCATTTCTTAGTGAATGTGAATGGACTCGATGAATGAACTGTGCATTCTTAGCTACGTTTGTTTTCCCTTTTTATTGCCAACAATGTTTTATTCTGGAATGAATTAGGAGAGATGTATCACGGTAACGCAGCTCGTCCACATTTGTAAACCGTGTACATGGGCATTGTCTGTTGTTAGTGAACTTGTAAATTCTTTTCATCTCACAAAAAATAATCAGTTCCTTCACTGTTTAGGGCCTGAAGACAGATGAGTCATGGTTGCTAATGTGAGTGAGACTTAATATCAGCGAGATGTCTGCAGGTAACAAAAAAAACGTCTTTTTTTTTTTTTTTAAACGTACTCATGCAGCGGTTGATGTCCTTCCCTCTCTGTCCATAGTGTCCAGCAGGGCAGGCGTGGAGACACGTTCCATGGTGAGACATCCCATCCCTCTGCAGGAACAGGAAGAGTCGCTCGGGGCAACGCACACAGCCGTTGTCATGGGAACACTCCAGGCAGCTCCGGCAGTCCTCTGACACATCTCTGTGAGCTGCAGGGGACAACAGGACATTAGGACGAGGAGACACGAGGAGACATGAGGAGAGACGAGGAGACACGAGGAGACTTGAGGAAGGAGAGGAGACACGAGGAAGGAAAGGAGACATGAGGAGACATGAGGAAGGAAAGGAGACGCAATGAATCCTCAAGATACTGGACTCCATGAAAAGTCCGATGCTGAGCACCTTGAAATACAGATCTGTAGATATTCATATCCTTCTAACTGTTGACTCGAGATACTGTGCAGCTAAAGTAAAATAAACCAAATGCAAATCCTTGAAAAGACTAACCAAGTGTTTTTAATTGATGAAACTAGTAATGATTATTTTATCATCTCGGAGCGTAAGAGCAGGTGTCACTTTATATAAAAAGTTTATTGGCTGTTTTGAAAGGAGATTAGTAGGTGGAGCCGTCTTCTACGTGATGCATATGTTTTCCAAAATACGCTGACAAAATGCTCCATGGAGACAACAACTTGGCCTTTGGTATTCTAGAGACCATAAATCATGACTCTACATTCAACAAACTTGTTTATTTATCATTACATTTTAGGATAGGATAGTTTCTGTTCCATTTTTACCAAAATAAAAAGCCATGCATATACATTTTTAATTTCTTCTTTCAATGTCAAATACATTTTTTCTTTAAATTTCATTTCCTGTTGTTGAATCCGCTGTTTATTTCCTTTTGTTCTGTATGTGCAAACATCTATTGTCCCCCGATGTAAAAGAAAAATCAGGTCACTGAAATGATAATAAATGAAATTATAGGAAACTTTTGAAAGTTAGATTCATCTCCGGATTTTTGCTTAAAAAAAAAAGCCTTAATTTAATACAAATGTGAGCTAGCAGATGTGTCTTCATGATTACTGGGAATTAAAGATTTGATCAAAAGATGGCTAGTGTGTGTCTTTTCTCTCACAATCCTGTTAAACCGTCAATATTCCTCTCGGTGACTGTGGCCTTATTAAACGCAGGTGCCGACAGAATACACGGTGTTCAGTATATATCGCGTACCTCGTGCGTCGGCACGTATTCATGTTTCCTCACAAACCAAGAACCCATCGAACATACTGAGGAAACTGTCTCCTGGCAGCCAAAGTGAGTTCAGTCTTGGTCGCATGGCAGTCAGGTTTACGTCTAAGCCAAAGTAAGTCTCATCGCATTATAACGGCGAGCGGCGATGTCTCCCAAGACTCAGCAGACGAAGTAGGAGCGCTTCCAATGAGACGGAAAGACGGGCAAGGTGGGATGGAAAGACGGATGGAATGAAGAGCGTGCGTGAGTCTGAACAATCGCAGAGTGTGATCCTCACAAAATACCTGAGGCCGACTGCCAGCATCCTGGTTGAGTGTGTGTGTGTGTGTCTGTCTGTGTGTGTGTGTGTGAGCAACTGAAAAGGTTTACACTTGATAAACGCAACGTGTTTAATCGGCTCGCTGATCGGGGTCATTAAAGGTCAACTTTCCAGTTTCTGTGAAGTGAAAAATAGCTTCTTTTTTTTTTTTTTTTTTTTGAGTTGTACATTGCTTATTTACAGACTTGCTTGCTCACTCATAAAAGGATGAATATTCAAGATTTAAAACGTGAATATATGCAAATATGCATGTCTCAAATGCAAAAATTAAGAGGATAAAGCAACAATAAAAAAAAGGGATTGTTTGATTTTGTGTTAAACCATTGATGTATAAGGGGATAAATCCAAAAGGCAATTAAAAAAAATATATCTTTCAAATAGGATACAGGCTTAAAAAAAGCAAGTCACACTTAAAAGTGAAGCCTGTCTGATTGAAAATGTAAACTGAGCCAAAGAAAGTTTTTTCTAATAACCTCCAAAGACTCAAACTTGTCAGGACAAATCTTATTTGTTTTGCTCCTCACAGATTCTTAAATTCTAAGCAAATGTAACACGCACATTATTTACAAGAAATAGCAGCTGTGCCATCTGTGGGTAAATAAAATAGGTACAGACTGTTCCTTTATCTGCGTGTTGCTGCTGCAGGCCGTCCTGCTGGTGGACTTTGGAAGGATCACATGTCTGATTGTCAAAATTGACATCAGATGGGTTTTTTTTTAGGGATTAGAACTATAGAAAAAGGACTTTATCAAGGGGAATCCTGATGAAAACATACTTCGCACCTAAAAAACAACAGCTGCTGAAAAGCCTTTTAACCAAACACTTAACCCCGGTGACTTCAGTTTAGCAGCTCGTTGGCACGGGGACGTTTCCCCCGCAGCTCCTGGGTGGAAACGTCGGCCTAATTCATCAAATGAGTAAATGAGTGTCTGTAGCACTGACATATAAACTCACCTAGAAGGGTTCTTTTAGGAGCTGCCATTGTGCAGACCATCAATCACACGGGGAGTCCAGCTGATCTACTATCAGAAGCCCCAATAGACCAGAATGCAATGCAGCCACCAGACCTTATTCACATCCACATTCTTCACTGTTTTTGACTGATTTTAATCTTACTCAAGTGGGCCTACTTTTCTTTTCTTTTTCTCACAATTAGACTATTATATAATAGAATAATATGAAAAGTTGCATGAAAAAGTCTTTGGAAACTGAGAATGGAACAAAAGAAACAGCTGGACAATCTAGACAATCTACATAATGGAGTTTGGTTATGGTTACCATAAAAATAACATTAATGAATGCACCACCTAAGTGCGCACGCTCACTGACTCAAATCACACACACCTGTGCGTGAAAAACAGGTGCATTCTGGGTGTGGCTAAAATGCTAAGTGCGGACATTTCAATGGTAGGACGTCCGGTTTGGAGCTTCTGCCTTCAGTGAGCCGTGTGAGGACATTCTGCGTTTTTTTTGAAGACTTTGAGGGCTGGGCCCAGGGCCAACGTGCGGATTGTGGAGAAGCTCGAGACTGCAGAATGACGTCCACACAGGTGAGCTGCACAACAGGAGGAATGTGTGTGTGCGTGTGTGTGCTCTGTGCATTGTGTAGTCTAACTGGCTGTGAGTTGTGTGTTAGTGGCTGCAGCTGCTGTGGAGTTTGTGTTGTTCATACGATTCCGTGTCGTTGCTTTTGATATATTTAATTCTGCTGTCATCTGTGTGGCTTAATATCACTTTTGTTTATTTGTCTGTTTTGTCTCTGTTCTGGTTAAATGTAGTAGGTTAAGGCTGTTTTTATGTTGCCCAGGCTGCAGAGTGGCAGTAGAAAAGTAATCCATTGTTGGTTTGGACATAAGGGTTCATGTCGCTCCATGCACGTTGACGTTTAATGCATTTTTATTTTAATGCACTTTAAGATGTTCTTTAATTTAACAGTAGTCTCGCATATCATCATAAAAAATAAGTCCATTTTTACACAAGTAGGCTGATTTTTTTTACTTTTATTTGAGTAAAATGTCATGTTTAAAGTACTTGAGTGAAATATTATATTACTCTTTACATTACTGCTTTTTTTTTTTATGGCAATTTTGTGAAACATGCCACTGGGGGTCAGATGTTACAGAGACTGTCCAGTAGACTCAATACAAGTGATACAAGTTTAAAAAAAAAAATCCCAGGCAGCCAAAGTGTCCATCAGCAGTTTGTAGAATTTCCCCTGCAGCACATTATGTGAATTTAGTTGGAATATCCCTTTCTTTTTAAACACGAGCACTAGCAAAAGGCTCCTCTTCCTTTCCCTACATGCACCTCCGGCATTAGCTTAACACACTATGTAATGTCAAACAATGACTGGACAACTATCTTGTAACTTTATCTTTTAATGTCCTGTTACTAACCGTGTCCAAGCTTTTTTCCGGGCATCATTGACTCTGAGGAGTGACTTCTTCATCGCTCCACCTCCGCGCTAACACCAGGTAAACACGACGCAGCTGCTCTGCCACTATCTTAGCTTTGGTTTAAGGTTTAAGACTTGTGTTGTCTGGGTCTGCAAAAAACATTGCTGTGTCTTCAGCTCAATGGCACCTGCGCTTTACGCCTGAACGCAGCTGCTGTGTCCTGTAGAAGTCACCTGATGTCCCGTAGAGGTCCCTGTATCTGAGGTTCGGGTTCATTTTCTAATCTTTACCACGCATGTTCTTTTGAACGCAACACTACAATCGAACGTATGTAATTGTGTAATTGCAACTAAAGGTGTCGCTTCTTCCTGAGCTCATGTTTGATGGGTTACTGCTCATCTGGGGCGACAGCTCCAGTTTGCAAGTCATGTGTACGTCACAGCTGCAGCTCAGACGAACATGTGTTTGTTCAGATGTCTGATTTAAACTGCAGCTGACTTTAAACCGCTGCTAAGCTCGTCAGATACTAAGTGACACAACAGCAGCCTCGCTTTTCTGGACTCACCTGCACACACCTCACTGACCAGTGTGCAGTGGATTATGGGAAACTGATGGCGACGAAGAATTTTCCAATAACGAGCTGCACCCCTCGCGACGTTTGGAGGAGCCTTTGGACTTGGACGGTTTCACTTTCGGCCAGTTCTGACGTAGTCCGTCTAGAAATATATAAACTGTGAAGAAGCTGATCCGTGTCTTTCGGACACGCCTTCAGAAACTCTTCAGAAATGTAATCGACAGTGCAGAAACGCCAAAGCACCAAAGACGGAGAGAAACAACAGGTGGGGACGTCAAGGAGACGTTATTGTTTTACAGCTGCTCCGTGATCTGTGGCGTCACACTGCAGGACTCCTGCTCGGCCTCCAGGCTCACATTTGAAGTGATTCTCCTGTCAGTCCGTCATTATTTTTGCGCAGGTTTATGGAGCACTTAACGATCATTCCACTTTGTTCAAGATATGTTTTATATTTTAGCTGAGAAGCGTTAGACAGAGCTATGAATAGAGATGAGAAAGTGATTTACTAAGTAAAGAGGAGCCCAGCGTAGAGAAGATTTACCCAGAATATATCATTTCCCTGATTCGGGACCTC
The DNA here is from genome assembly GCA_943593645.1 of Bovichtus variegatus. NCBI lineage: Eukaryota > Metazoa > Chordata > Actinopteri > Perciformes > Bovichtidae > Bovichtus > Bovichtus variegatus. The sequence continues at coordinate 13,275,642 of CALSCE010010723.1, forward strand.
ACTTTGAGGTCTCGACTTATTGTCTGAGAAACGTTCTCTCCACACATGCTATCGATCTGCAGGCTTAAGGGACTTTTAGAGGCGCGGCAGGTTTAGGTAGCGTAAAACGTTGACCTTTGACCTTGCTTGGGATTGCACTGGGTTTTTAACAAGCACCAGGTGTAACAAGGTCCGTTGGGGTTTCAGGGAAACATGCTAGTGTTTTAAAAAGGGGCATTCCACCCCGAAACTGAATTCACATAATGTGCTGAAGGTTACAAAAAGCATAAAGGTAAGAAAGGTGTCGTCTGATGCATATTTCCGATGGTTTGGTGCACACGCCGCCAAGTTGTGACTGCAAAACAAGTGGGGAAAAAAAAGCTACTTTGTAGTTTGACAGAATATTTTATCTTTAATATGTTGAGCTTTAGTGAAGCAGCATGTTGACCTTTAATTTAAAAATAGCGAGTGATAAACCTGCCGTGGTAAACGTCACAAATCCAAACCTTGTTAACTACGATCATATGATTTTAAAGATGTTTTATTCAAAACTCAAATGTTATGGTGTGAGCAACGTTTTATGTTCTGATTTAATGACCTTATTAATATTCTTGACCAAAAAGTACATTTATATCATGCTATCAGATTTAATTATCCGCTACTCACTCGTAGAAATAGCAAGAATTTCGGTTTTAGGGTGTGATTTCACAGTAACATACAGCAGCCGCCGCTTCTGTAGATGGTGCCAAAATACCCACAATGCACCACAATGTGTACATTAACAAGAAAAACGTGCCAGGTGGGGTGACGTGTTAAAATAACACAAGATGTGCAGTCCCTAATGACCCACGTGTGGATATCCAGGCAATTGATAGCAGTTGGGTGAAAGATGTGTCGTTGTTTTTACACATTTCGCACCACGTGATAAGAGGAAAGTGGGAGAAGCTCGCGTTACATCTTCATCTTCACACTTTGAATGATGGTTTTCTCCAACGTGACGAGTGCAACAAGCCGCTTTCGTTCACGTTGAGAGGTTTTCTGTCTGTGACGAGATACTTTAACACGCATGAGTCCAAGTTGGATCTTTTTATATTTAGTATAAATACGAGCTTTTGCACAACACAAGGAGAAGGTGGTGGTGACACAACATACACACAGTCAACAATAGTCCACATCTTCTACCACATGTGCAGAGTTCACTGCTGTCACACATGTTATGATTAAGGCTTCCTGACCAGGCGATTTAAAAAATTTTTTTTTTTATTTTTCAGCTTATTGATTTTAAATATTCACCCAAAAGCTCAACACATGAGGTGATTATTCTGCCTTTTTTTTTTTTTTTTTTTTTTTTTTTTTTTAACGACTTTTTTTTTTTGGAAACTTATACTTTTACTGGTGTGATCAAGTTCCACATTTTTCAACTTTTTTTTTTTTTTTAGAATTGTATTACTCGACGCATTTGCAGAGAGAGTGGCAAACCGGAAAGGGCCGTGTGGAAAGTAAAAGGAAACTCTGCTACTGATGTTTCAATCCGTCTCAGCTGTTGAACAAACACACACAAACACACACAAACACACACAAACACACTTTGCCTCTGGTTGAAAACATGCAGACTGCAAAACACTGAGTGATTTTACTTTTGATCTGCATTTAAACAAGAAGACTTTATTGTTTTTCGAAGCTCACCAAAAGTCATTGCTGCAACGTCCAAAAAATGTAAAAATCATCAAGTATGATTATTAGGTGGCACATTGTGGAGAAAATTTGATTTTAGTGACGTATTATCAATGTCACTAAGTGCATTTACTCCAGGACTGTACTTAAGTAAAACTTCGACATACTTGCACTTTAGTTGAGTATTTCCATTTCCTGCTACTTTATACTTCTACTCCAATACATTTCAGAGACAAATATTGTACTTTTGCTGCATTATTTTATTTAATACTTACTTTTCCCATAATAACAATATATGATATGATGCAGTAATATACTACTAATTGTATACAAAGTACCTGAAATTGGCTCCACATTGATGAATTACATTAAAATCCTGTTACTTGTATGTGTTAGTGATAAAACTTAAAATACTTTTTAAAAAAAAAAATTTTTTTTTAAAAGGAGCCTTTGTGCATAATTAGAACTTTTACTTTTAGTACTTTAAATACATTTTCCTGATAACACTGCTGTACTTTTTCTTCGGTAAAATGATGAATTCAGGACTTTAACTTGCAAAGGAGTATTTTTAGATGACGTTATCTGTACTTTTACTTCAGTTAAATACCGGAGTACTTCTTCCACCACTGTGTATTATACATGTTGCTACAGAGTGTTACGTTTATATTAGTTTTATATGGATTAGATCACCATATTAGTGGAGTATGTGCAACACGGCAGACTGCCAGCGTTTGGAACTGGAGACACAACCAGGGAAACATTTTATCTGAAATGTTGATCAGTCTCACTCCCTCTGAGTTCTCCTGTAAAACAGTCACAGGTGCTCACAATTACCCACGGTAACCCTACAGAAACACTAATGGACAAAATAATGGGTTCAACCTCCTGACTTTTACAGTTCAATTTTCCAGCTCTGAAACACTTCAACCCTTTTTTTTTTAGGTGTGTGAGTGTGTGAGTGTGTGTGTGAGTGAGTGTGAGTTTTAACAGCTAAAGGAACCAAGTCCAGATGTGACAGCGGGAGGAAGGGTGGGGGAGAGGGGGGCGTGAGGAGGGTACGAGGGGTAAGTGAAGGAGAGGAGAAAGGGGTTATAATGTCTTTATAAAATGACAACATAAATCCCTCTGGTGTGAAGTGATGAATTCTGACAGCAGGTCAACGTGTCGCGCCCACAACCAGCATTTGACCCTTTAGAGTCTTTTTTTTAGGTCTAAAGTTTAGACCTAAAAAAAAAAAAAAAAGGAAATCTAGACTCAAGCTGTTCTGATCCGTTAGCATCAAATGCTTTCATAGAAAACTCAAGTCATTTTACATCATTTTAGGCAACAGTAATATTGTGATTTTACACAGATTTATACACATTTTGTGTGCAAATCTTGTGTATATATATATGAATATATTATTTTAAACATTTGTTAATCAGAAGTTTTTTTGCACAATGACATATTGCACATTTCCTTCTAGGATATCCATAAAGTTATTTACTTTTGAACTAATTTTTTCATTTAATTTAATCAAGTACAAATATTTTTTTAAGCAGATTTTTTTACAAAAGCTTATACATATTGTATTATTAATTAGAATTGAGCGTGCCAGTTTCTGCAGAACATTGCATTTGAGTGGAAGTTGTATTCTATGTATTCTCTTCTGGTAATTGTCCGCCCGACTTCGTTGACGCTGTTGCGTTTGAACGCGTGTAATCTCGCTGTCACAAGCTGTTATGTCGAACGAGAGTCGGCGGTGCCTGATGGCTGCGCTCAGCCCCTCTCGTCATTATCTAACGCCTCCGCTCTGGTTGGCTTACGGGAGCCGTGTGGAAACATCGGAAGCCAAAGAAATGATGGTGTAACTGAGACCGGATCCCCCCTCTATTAGTCCCAAATTCCTGAGGAAATGCCAGACACCGGTGAGCACGAGGGTCGCCACATACCTGTGCGGCTGTGGTCGGGACTGGTTTCAGTTTGGGGGGGGGGGATTCATAAAGACTCATTAGCCACAAATCTGGTTTTGAGGAGAACGTCGGAGAACTGTGGAATCTCTGCTGGTGCAGAGCTTTACGAGGAGTGACAAGTCAACGAGACGCACACAATACATCAATGAATTCAGATTACGACGTACGGATGATCTGGATTCAACTTGTCCTGTAGAGGGATGTAAAAGCGTTTTCTGATTTCTGGATAGCGATGGATAGAAGAGCGCTTATGAAATGACAAAAATATTCCTTGTTCGGTGTCGGATGTTGTAAATGTCACTGAGCAAGGCACCAAAACTCTTCAATTACTGTCATTTATCCTGGATTACATCACATAAATGAGTCTGTTTTTGTTTTGTTGTTTTCATTTTTGTGACCAGTTTTTTTCCGTTTTAAAAAAATATATATTTAATGAAAATAGCATCTAAATTAACAGCAAAGAACATCAACTCTTTTTACAAACACCTGCTAATGTAACCATGTGGTAAATTATAAAAAAAAATTCATTTTGCAATTCTAGTTTAAAATGTATTAAATAAAGAAATACTCAAAATGAAGAAACTGAAGCGAGCGTACAACAAGTGACTGCAGAGACTCACTTTAAAGTCCTCTTTTTTTAAAGCGTACTCACCGCTTTGCTTCTGCACGACGCCAGACCCCATTTTGATCACCTCACACAGCAAGGACATCACAATGGCAAAGAGTTGCAAATGCATCTGGCTGCTGGCAAGCGCCCGCTTCAGCGCCAGGCTGCGGACATCTGCAGGGACTCCAGGGATGGCAGGTTGGAGATTTACTTCCACAGCGAAGGACAGCAAAAAAAAAAAAAAGGGGGCTAAGACAGGGGTGGGGGGGGGGGGGGTTTAAAAGATGCCGGGATGAATGGAGACGAAGCGGAGAACGTAGTAATCTCGCAAGACCCAGAGCAGCGATGAAAAAGATCAGTAATAAAGGTGAGACAAGACGGGAAGAAAGTCCTCTCCTCCCTTTTCTCTCTCTCGCGCTGTAGGTTCTGGGCTAAGATGAGGAGACAGACGACCATAAACAACAAAAGAAGAGCACGGGAAAATGGGAAAGACTGGAGGTGAGGAGAGCAGAGAGCCTCGTCTGCTTCCCCAGACTGGCAGCTTGGAGGGAAAACTCACCATTTAACTACCACTGTCAAATTTGCGATAAACGAGCTCCACTTATCCCGTAGCCATCTTTAACCCTTTATAGGGTGTGCTCTCAGGGCCTAAGTGGTTCCATATTTTCAGCTTGATCTTTAGCCCCCTCCTCCTGGCTCTATCTATTGTTGCTCGGTCTCTTCTTTTTATTATCCTTGTTTGTTTTCCTCGCCTGTACTGGGCAAATTAGTCTTTTTTTTTTTTTTTTTTTGTGACAATCCTATTTAAATATGGGCAGGTCTGTGAAACCTCATTTTCAATACCCCGAGAGGGAAGAAAAACAGCTGGAGAGCAGCGCAACGGAGAGTTTAAAGTCTGATCACGGCTTACCATGCTTGTGCATTTGATTTGTGTTGTGCCTGTTTGGGTAAGGAGACGGAGACGTAGGTAGTCTGGGGTTTACAAGTGTAAGATGAAGGGGTGGTGTTAAAGACGCCCTCCGTCGTGTGGTTGCACATATAGTATGTTCATGCGTAGGAGGCAAATAAGGGTCAGTTGCTGTTCTGAAACATATTGGATGAATCATCCGTCTTTATCCAAGCTCTGTGTGTGTGTGTGTGTGTGTGTGTCTGTGTGTGTGTGTGTGTGTGTGTGTGTGTGTGTGTATGTGTGTGTGTATGTATGTATGTATATATGTGTGTGTGTATGTATGTATATGCGTGTGT
>CALSCE010010723.1:13295122-13305803 GCA_943593645.1 Bovichtus variegatus
TGCTCTCTGCTGCAGGATGCTGCTCTGCTGCAGGATGCTGCTCTCTGCTGCAGGATGCTGCTCTGCTGCAGGATGCTGCTCTCTGCTGCAGGATGCTGCTCTCTGCTGCAGGATGCTGCTCTCTGCTGCAGGATGTTGCTCTCTGCTGCAGGATGCTGCTCTGCTGCAGGATGCTGCTCTCTGCTGCAGGATGCTGCTCTTTGCTGCAGGATGCTGCTCTCTGCTGCTCTCTGCTGCAGGATGCTGCTCTTTGCTGCTCTCTGCTGCAGGATGCTGCTCTTTGCTGCAGGATGCTGCTCTCTGCTGCAGGATGCTGCTCTTTGCTGCTCTCTGCTGCTCTCTGCTGCAGGATGCTGCTCTTTGCTGCTCTGTGCTGCAGGATGCTGCTCTGTGCTGCTCTCTGCTGCAGGATGCTGCTCTCTGCTGCAGGATGCTGCTCTGTGCTGCTCTCTGCTGCTCAGTAAGGGGAGGTGCATGTTGACTCTTAAACATTTACAACAATCTAGCCCCCTTATTCTCTAGTACTTCATATAGCTTTAACATTTGACTTATTAATATTCAAATTCACTTCTTGTTGTTGATTGCGAAAACCCACATTCTGGACCCACATTGACATAATTTATTAACAGCGCTGAAGCTTAACCATTACAACCACATACTTAATCCCACACCTACACTAAACACAACAGTCTCACAAAGCCCCTTCAATGATGAAACCTGGACAAAATGTACGCGCTTTCCAAAGCTGCCATCACAAAGATAGAGATAAAAGAGCCCAAACACTCGTACAGGTGAGAGTTTCTGACACATGATGAAGACTTAGTTTATCCAGAGTTTGATATCAGTGTGATAGTTGAGTTCTGCGCTCTGTATCTGTTGGTTATTTCATTATGTAATGCAATATTATTTATATCCAGTGTGTTGCCTAAGAACCCATCATGTTGTGTGAACACGCTGGTTATTTAATTTATTGTAGGTGTCCAGCAGATGGCAGTGTTGCCTGCATATTTCTCCACCAAGCCTCATTATTTCTTCCTATAGAGCAGGGGTCTTCATCGTTTTTCAGGCCAAAGACCCCCAAACTGATGGAGAGATGGAGAAGGGACCCTCACTATATATATATTGTATAAAATTGTGTTTTATATTAAATTGGGCCTAGTGCCATGTATAAACATAGCTACCCTGTTATTGTGCATTCAATACTAAGCTATTCAATTAATACACAGGTATATATATTCATGTGAATTTGTGGAAAAAATAATTGGTTGAACATTTTTTTTTTTTAAATATAACAAAATGTCTGATCAACCAAAAATGTTGCAACCCCCTGCAGTCCGTGGACCCCCTGTTGAAGACCTCTGCTGAAAATCGAAAGATATTTTTAAAGGGTAATATATTTGAAAATCAAAAGGTTTTTTCAAAGTTGAGGTATTTTTTCAAAATCGAGGCTTTTTTTGAAAATTTAGATTTTTTTCAAAATGGAAAGTTTTTTTGTTATTAAAGTCTTTTTTCTAAATTTAAGTTTTTTTTTTTTTCTTCATTTAGTTTTTTTTTTGAAAATTTAAGCCATTTTTTGATGATCGAATTTTTCACATGGGCGTCATTTCTTCAAAATCGATGGATTTTTTTGACAATTGAGATCATTTTTCAACAATCGAAAATTAAATCAAAAGGCTCTTTGAAAGTTGAGATATTTTTTCAAAATCTTGTTTTTTTTGAAAATTTAGATCATTTTTCCGAATTTGAAGTTTTTTTTGAAAATGAAGATAATTTTTTCGAAAATCAAAGGTTTTTTGAAAATTCTGGTCATTTTTTTAAAAACCAAACATTTTCTTGAAAGTTGAAGAATATTTTGAAAATTGGGTAATATTTTTAAAAATCAAACGTTTTTTGAAAGTTGAGAATTTTTCAAAAATTTTTTTTTGATGATTTAGGTAATTCATTCAAAATGAAAGGATTTTTAAATGGTAATTTTTTTGAAAATCAAAGGTTTTTTGAAAGATGGTCATTTTTCGATAATGTTTTTTGAAAAATGTGATCAAATTTCCAAATTCAAGGGATTTTTGAAAATTGTAGTCATTTGATAATCAAAGGCTTTTTTGAAAGTTGAAGAATATTTTGAAACTTTAGGTAAATTTTTCAAAATTTAAAGATTTCTTTTTTAATTAAGGTAATTTTCACAAAAACGGAAAGTTTTATTTGAAAGTTGAGGTCATTTTTTGATAATCAACGGCTTTTTTGAAAGTTGAAGTCTTTTTTCAAAATTGAAGAATTTTTTTAAAGTTGAGGTAAATTTTTCCAAAATTAATTTTTTTTTTAAAATGAAGGTAATTTTTTCAAAAATCAAAGGTTTTTTGAAAGTTCGTAATTTTTCGATAAAGTTTTTTGAAAATTGTGGTCATATTTTCAAACATTTTCTTGAAAGTTGAAGAATATTTTGATAATCGAATGCTTTTTTGAGAGTTGAAGTCTTTTTTAAAAATTAGAAAATCAGGTAAATTTTTTTCAAAATCGAAAGATGAAGAACATGTTTGTGAACAGATTAATTAAGCATCGGCCTATTGTCACTATTAGTGTTCGTCTCACAGTTTAGCGTATTTTCTGGTAACTTGCAAATATATCTCTGGGTTGAATTCCAGGCTTACATCCACCTGGGAGCTGCACTGATGGTGTGATGACTTGATATACATGGACAAAGTTATCAGTCTTTTCAAGGTCCCACAAATTGGTGCGGGTATACAGGGAAGTAACGTTGTAGGTATCTGTGACAAAGTTCCTGTTGTCTCTTCAGTTTCTAGATATTTTCCATTGGTAAATGTTTCTTCTGTACTGTAGTCTAGTGTGCAGAATAATATAGTTTCCCTGTGAACTCCAGTGGAGGTGTGAGCATTAATTGCCTCTCTGCTTCTTCCTAAGAGGCTCATTAACCTCCTGATCACGAAGGCTGCTCTCCGTTCCGGGCAGAGATGTCCAAATCTGGGTCACAAAAACATCTGGATGATGAGACGTCCTGCAGTCTTGTTATTTCCTTTTTATTTAACCTTGACATCATCATGACGGCGTGCGCTGTGTTTATTAGCCCGTTCTGCTCTGGGTCATGATTTGCACGTTCTTTTTCTTCTTTCTGGGAATGAGAGAAATGAACTGGACTGGACTAAAGTTGAAATGTAACAGGTGTGAGAATGAAATGTGTGTGTGTGTGTGTGTGTGTGCCTCCTGCTGATGAATAAAGAGGAACATGTAGCCGCTAAAGAGCCCTATATTTTAAGGCAAAAGAAGGGGCAATAACAATTTTGTAATTTTATTTTACATGTTTGGACTGCGTGTTTGTCAGCTTGTTGTTCAGTTCTGCCCCCAAGTGGCCAAAAATCAGCTAATGCAGCTTTAATGGTTTGATTTCTAAAAAAGTTAACACTTGCCGATGATGTGCTTTACTTTCCTCCATCTTATAAGAAACATACCTGTGTTAAATCTGTTGAATAGGGTTGACACACTGCACTGAAACCTAGCTATTCAATGACAGGATGCGTGTTTTGATCACGACACATCGTGTTGTGCTCGTTCCTTTTGTTCACAACGTGAATAAACACCCAGTGTGACAGAGGCCCAGTCACACAACACTGAACTGTTGGCTGTGGTTTCCATTGTGCCAAAAACACAGACCCCCGAACAAGTCCAGAAAAAGGCAGCTGACAGGGGAAAGTGTCCGACCCCCCCGGAGTGGCGGCGGGTTGGACTTCTCTATCTTCAAGCCAACAGAGAGAAAGAAAATTTTTTTTAAAAAAACGTGTTTCTGGAGAATGTTTCCATGACTGTTAAACAGCTGTGCCAAAAAGAGGTTTTTGAATCGTTTCGTAGCCCACAAGGACAAAAAGAGACAAATGAACAGACGGACCCGAAGGAAAAGAAAGAGACAGACACGAGGACGAAAAGAAAGAGACAGACAGAGAGGAGGGGGGGGGGGGCAGACCAAGACGAGATGTTACAGGTGCCATGCAATGTGTTTCTTCACTGATAGCACAAGGGATTTGATTTGGAAGTTTAAAAGTAGGCGTGGAGGAAACTGAAATGTACATTCATCCTTTACACAACCGGAGAAGCATCACCACGCTCGTGATGTTCCTAGTGTTGTTGATACTCATGCTTATGGGCAAAGAGAAATACAAGATGCCCCAGTTAGTTAGTATTTTTGACAATGTAGAGGTCGAGAAAAATTTTGATTTTTATTATAAAATACACATAAGTGCGATTTCTGACTTACAGTTGTGATATAGTATTTCAACATGTTTCATTAGTCTTTTTAAATGTGGATCTATAAACTGCACTTGAAAGCGTCAATATGCATTCAGACCATGTAGTGTAATAAAAATCAATATATTAGATGTTACAATGCACCTTTATTACGTCCTTATTGAGAAGTATTATGAATGTGTAAACTACTACTATGTGCCTTATTATTCTTCCCATTTTCAGAAGTGTTAAATGTTGTTAAATTAAGTGACTGCGCCTAAGAATGACCATTAGACTGAAATAATATGCAATATTGTAAACTGTGAAGCAGAAGAGTACACCACCTAAAAGGTGACAGAAGATCTGATTGGAGCAGAGAAGCGCTGAGAGGCGTGGCCTAAGTGCCAACAAGGGGCCAATAGGAGCTGGCCCCAGCCAACCAATGGGAGAAGACTATACCTGAAAGTATAAAATATGTTGTAAACTAGAGATCTGTGAGACAGAGGAACTACTTTAATGTGTTCTGTGGACGGAGCGCAGCTGAGTACTTTTGTAATGCTCATCACATCATCCTCGAATAAATATCGTTTACCTGAAGAGAAGTTTTCCGAAATTGATTTCCACACGTCTCTATTTCAAATTATAAGAACACGACAGTAGCAAATACAATTTCTGGTGGTGGTGGTCTCGAGGTTTCAACAGCACACTGCGTGGATAAGAGCGTCAAATCTTCTGAAAAAAGCCCCCCCGTCTACAACAACGTGATGAGGTGAGAACGTCTTGTTTTTCAGCTTCAAGCCTCGGCAGCAAGGTTTGTCAGAATCTCCTGCACCTGCACGTCATGTCAGGTGATGCTTCTTCTTCTATCGGCCTGCAGCAGTCGCAATGTACAAGAAGAAACAAGCTGTTTTATTCAGAATCTTGCTATTATTAGAAACAACGAGGGCAAAAACTCCCAACTACTGCCTTAAACACTGTATCTATTGACACGTCTCGGTCGGTCTCGCTTGTGTGCCGGAGTTTTTCTCATTGGTTTCAGGAATTCACTTTGTTCCGATGCAGCCGTCACACATTCAGGTGTGCAGGGAATTCTTTTTCATTCAAAAAAAAGACAATAAAGTAGCACATGAATCCAGGGCTGCACCCCACAATGTACATGATATGCTTCATATTTGATTATTGCCTTAATAAAACCTAAAAGCACAGGTGCCTACGTTCTATGTCTCCTGGCTCACAGTGGATCATGTCAAGGCCAATAGTTCCACCTGCACATTTCCTGTTTTGACCAGCATGAAAAGGGCGCACAGTGCAGTCCTGTGGCTCATCTGAATGTTTATATGGAATCAAATGACTTGCTGCTGCTCTGCTTTACTTTAGAGTAAAAAATAATGTCTGATTTTTGTGCCAAATGACAAACCCGCTGTCTGCTGTGACATGAAACATCCAGCCGATTTTCTGCTGAATCGATTGGTTGTTCAGTAACATCTTCTACGTCAGCACACACACGCCGCCTCCACCCTCTTGGCCTGTGCCTTACGAAACAACAGTCGCAGGCCGCATCACAGGAGAGATGTAGGAAAATGTGAATGTGACTTTTGAAATCTCAGAACCTGGTGAAGTAATTGCGGAGTCATTTCTATTAATCAAGAAGCTCATCAACCCCCTACAGATGCAGAATGGTAATTGTGTGTTATGTGCCGACTCCAAATAATGATAATAATTGAATGTGGTAATAATAATTAATGTACATTTAACAGAGGAAACGCTGCAAAGCTGCAGAGATAAAACGGAGCTACACTGAAAAAGGCAGAGTTACAAAGCATTAACTAAAAAAAAAAAAGAAAAAAAAAAGGGCGACATTTAGAGCTCGGGTCACGGAGTAAATCCAGGGAAAGTTGGCCGGTCGGCGGCTTGTTCAGTAAACTCTCTGGAGCGACTTCTCGATCTCTCCCGGCCAGTTCCCGAGCTGTGGGACTCCCAGCTCTGTGTGCTCTGTTGGACAAAAACAGGGTGAGTGGTCGCACGCAGCCGGTGTCAGCTTTATGCTTCACCCAGGCGCTGTGTGGAAACGAATTAAAAGTTGAGTTAATTAACTACTTGAGTAAGTAGAGCAGGCAGGATGGAGCCAAATCAATTAGCTATTGGCAGGAGAGACGGAGCTGGGGGGGTACTAGAGAGGGGCCTCCACCAGCCGGAGCACAATCACACACGCTTTAAACACACACTGAAGGACTACACACGGACACACAAAATAAAAACACAGAGCGCACACATGCGTACACAAAGCACATGCACGAATACTACGTTCACATACGCAATCGCTGCTTTTGTGAGTGTACACGTAAACACAGAAAATACTGTATTTATGGGAAGCACGCGCCAAGATGTGTATACGTTGATATTACCATTCGTCCTGGCATCATGCGCACAGTTAATTCTGTTTTTCTGTCCGTCGTAGGGAAGCGTTGGTTTACAGAAGGGTAGAACTGGCAAAGAGAAAGAGGCAGATGTCGCTAAAGAAAAAGGAAACGCAGCGAGAGGACGGTTTTGTACACAGGGGTGTAGGAAAGAGGAATAAAAAACGGAACCATGCATGGCTGAAGAAAGCAAAATAGTTTTTTTTTTGCGTCGGTGTGATACGTCGCGATGCATCACATCATACATCGCTTTGTTTGGATTCCAGGGGGAAGTGCTTCTTCACGTTGGACGGGAAAAAAATTGGAAAGCAACTCGCACATTTACGCTCCAACTAAAAAACCGAGGCGGGGTTGGGATGTTAATTAATGTTTGTATTTCACACTTCATAGAGTGTCTCAGAAACAGGTAGTGTTAGAGGGGTCCACACACACACACACACACACACACACACACACACACACGTTCAGTGTATGCAGTACGTCTGTCCATTGGTCCCTCACAATGGCAGGTACACGTTTTAGTCTCATTAATATTTTTGGCTGTCCATCAAATTGAAGGATTTTTTTTTTTTTTTTTTTTTTTGGCGGCAGGTACAAAAGGAAAATGAAAGAAACGTTGGCAGCGGGAGATCCAGCAGCTCGGCGGGAGCTTCTGTCCTACATTTGAACACCCTCCTTCTCTTTACGTCCTCATTCAACAAGGCCAGGACGTTTAGGCATGTTAGTCATTACTCGGGCGACAACAAATCACGCGAGTATATCTTCGTCTAAATATGTCAATCTACTTCGATGGTGTTTGAACCATAGAAAAAAAGGCTCATCTGTATTATGATATATGATATGATATGATATGACAACAGCTGTGGCTGCAGCTAACTGAGCGCTGCCGAGGCTGATGGAGAACAAGCTATAGCGATTATGAAGAATATGAATATAGTTGCTACGATTGTCTGTTAATGGGAATTTGCAGATGCTTTAGAAAGTGCACATTTAAAAAAAACGAAAAAAGAAGAAACGTTGGTTTTAAAGTGTCTGTGTTGTTTGGGACTGAAAGCTGCTCTTTCAAGGAAGCTTTGTGCAGATTATATTCTGGAAAATCCCAGACTGTGCAAAAGCAGGTGCAGCATTGGCCCCTGACACATGTGGAAACGCTCAAACAAGAACTTCGATATTAGACGATTCTGCAAAACCCACATTATGTCATTATGTCGAATGGACAACTTTTTTTTATTTTTTTTTTAGATTCAGCGCAAAATAACCAGCTCCACTGAATTTAAGTTTTTTTTATTATTAATTTTGAATTTCATCGCCAATGCTGTAACATGTCGATTTCCTTTTATTTATTTATTTTATCATTTTTGTAAAAAAAAAAATGTAAATTCTCACTTTCTGCACTTTATTGCACCATGTATTGATCCTGCAAACACAAGTTATTTTCCTTTCTCCCAGAGAAACGACAGTAAATCAGGCTGCACACGCCAGAGATGACGTACACATCACAAAGCTTCATCGTGTGGCGCAACATTTACGCCAAAACATTTGGACTGGCTCACGGGCCTGCAGGTGTGATCTACTTCTTTTAAACACCAGATCAGATGTGTGCTAATCGGGTTAGTGTTATTCTACTTAACAGGCGGCTGCAGTCACAGGCTGACAGCCTTTAACGGGGCACGTCGCCACTCTCCCACATACACAAGCACACAAAATCAATCGCTCTCTCTCTCCTTCTGTGCACAGCACCGTGTGTGGAAATTAATATTCCTGTGTGGAGTCCTTTCACACTCATTAATTTGTAACTTTGTGCCTTTTCAAAAATGACAATTACGTACATGGAAACCGGAGGTCATTGAGGGGATCCATTGTAGCTGCAAGAAGATAAAAATGAAAATGTAAAGCATTTAATTATTAGTCATATTCGCGAGTGATTCTCTTCTATCTTCCTAACTTCCTTCTCTCCCTCATGCCTACTGTACTTCCCCTATGCCACGGGGAAATCAAACTTATTTGAATGAAAAGATAGGGCTGGTATTTGTGCAATGTTCTATAACATATGTGGATTTATCTGGTTCAGTACATGGAATTTGTAAAATGTAGTGAAGTGATGAGAAACAAAATGATAAAACAAATTCTACAGAATGAATAAATATGCAGAAGGGATGGTATTTGAAGCTCGCAGCAAACATCTTTGACGGAGCTCGGGAGGCATCTCGGGGGTTTCATGCTCCTCCAAATCATTACGCTCTACTGTAAACTTGGATTCTGCGCGGAAGAGTTTAGCAATCTGCCGCGTAGAAAGCACAGAGGCTCAGGAAGCTGCAGTGTTAGGGCACGATGCTGAGCCAGAAGACTGAGCAAATGCATGAAAGAAAGCCACGCTGTTTGTAATTACACACTGCACATTGCTCAAATTAGAGACTGAAGACGGAGCGCACGTATTATTGGCGCTGCTGTGTGATGACTGCAGGTATTTAATCAAGCGAATCGGAAGGACCTGCCGTTGTAAGTGACATAATTGACATGAATCAGCCCTCAACACTACCCAGTAGCAGAGTTTGCCATAATTGTTGTGTTTTCATGTGCTCTAGTTATGTTTCCGGTAAATTGTTGCTCAATTTTAAGCCCATTTCTGATTTTTTCTAAGCAGGTTCTGTGTCACTATCAGTTCTATCTGTATCTTTGCTTTCTTTCCACTTTGTGCAGCCTGATCTGCAAAAAGAAAAACTGAGCTTCTCTTACTACAATGCAAGTTCATCAGGAGCCAATGCAATTACCGGGAGATTTGACAAAGATCAACGTGAATATTATGTGGCGAAGGTTAATTTTCCTGAGCTTTCGAACCCTGAATAAGGGCCTAGACCTGCATATTCCTCTAAACTTTATTACTCCTTCCAACCTTGACAAAGGCAGCACATACCACATCCTTTTTTTTTTTAACCTTTCACAATAAACTCCCGAGACATAAACACCGCAGAGCCGTTGGCCCGAGGGAACTCAAATATCACAAAAAGGAAGCTCTCAATATTCACAGGGAAGTATTTTGCATCTTTCGTGTCGTTTTCTTGTCACGCGCTCGCTGTGTAAAGGAGTGCAGACATCTTCTCCTCAACATATGTCATCGCCATGACCGGCAGTGAGCGACAGTCAACGCTCAAAAAACGTGACGGCCATATGACTTTATGTCTGTGATATTGAGATATGGTGTCACATGCTTCATTCACGTCATGATTTATTCAACGAGTTTGTTTCCATTGCACTTTGTCGCCTTTTCTTTTTTTTTCTTTTTATCAATAGCCACTGCAATCTTATCAATTGAACGTATTTTTGTTTTTTTTCTCCCAACATTTCCACTGAAAATCCCATAAAAACACGTGGATGGAAACACACTTACATAAAAAAACACTGTTCTGTAAATCACAGGAATAGATTTCGCCTTTGACAGCCGATGGAAAAACATCTACTGTAACATCACTGCGTGGGGTGTGGCGGCCAAAAGCAACTTGCTTTAAAGATTGAACCCGACGAGAAGTTTGGGAAGGTTCGTGTTTCTCCGTTAATTGATTCAGAAAAAAATCACAAAGGGACAGAAACTGTCACAGACGAGCCTGCAGATTTGTGTCTTTTATGATTGTCTGTCCCTGTCGGCTGCGCCAGCAGGAATCCTCTTTGATGCCTTCACTTTGTCTCCGTTTGCTATATTCTGTAGGGATTTTTTATTTTTTTTCCTGTGCTCATTTAAAAATAATTTCAGTTTTTATGACCGCCGTGCCTTTTTGGAACTCAGCGAGGTTTCTTCGCGTTGCTTTGGAAACTTGCACAAAAGCTGTGATTGTCAGAGCAGCTTTTAGAAGTCACGATACGCTGCTGTCATCCAGCTCCATGTGACTCTCCTGTGTGTTCGCCGTAATAATTGTGATTAGGTTACAGCATGTGGAGCTTTCTTTTGTTTGTTCAAACTGCACGTGAAGAAGCGATGCTCTGCTCAGCCAGTCCCTCCGTCCCTGTCCCTGTCCCTCTGTCCCTGTCCCTCCGTCCCT